>JANHGN010001165.1:42569-54740 GCA_024605025.1 Megaceryle maxima | reverse complement strand
TTCTTTTCTTTTCTTTTCTTTTCTTTTCTTTTCTTCTTTTCATATCAGTTTGAAAGTAGCCAGAAGTCTGGAAAGGTTTCAGTAACCTTAGAAGACCCACTAGGAAACAAATACAAGAGACATCAGCATGAGCATCCTAGTAATAGTACCTGGCTTTCATCAGAAGAATTTGAAAGGGTTCTCAACAGTGAAAGCATTTATACTTCCAGCAGAGTAAAAGGAGGTTTTCATTATCCACATTTTGCAGAGGAGAACCTGGCTAGGTGACTTGCTCAATGTCATGCAAAAGTTCTGTGGCAGAGTTGAAAGCTGAGTCCAAAACTGAATCCTTAATTAAGTTAATGCCCTTGCCGCAGGACTATTCTGTGCTTGGAGTCCTGAAAAAACACATTTTCAACTGTATGGATATTGCCAGCATCTGTGTAATTAGAGTTGGGCAATTACAGGAGCATTGCGACAGACCTTGGTGACATGAAAGGTGTGAGAGAGGGATTAATCCAGTGACTGATTTTTTAATTTTTTTTTTTATCTTACATAAATAATACTGATACAGCCATAGATAGTGATTTGCCAATATGATTTCACCCCTAAAGGGAATACCTGTAAAATCTTGCCCACACTTGTTTATAAAGATCAAATTCGGTGTCTGCTTTTTGTCCTTTAGAAGCAGGATGGCAGTCAAACAAACAATGCAGACATTATGGTTCCTAATAACAACAGCAGTGAATTTGCCAGAGGTCTTCTGAACATGTGCCACATTGCAGCCCTTTTGCTGGTTACTATAGCTTTTGATAACCTGAGATAGATTGAAATGTGGAAACTGATGTAGTGTGGGACAGCAAGCCATGGTGGGGAGACGTCTTAGAGCAGTGAAGTCAAGTGGGGCTTATGAAGAGGTCCAGCATAGCCTTCCTTTTGTGCTCAACCCAGAGCAAGATGTGCAGCATGGACCTTGCCTGCAAGAAGACAAAACCTATTCAACAGCATTTCTGAACTTGAGTAAAATGCAGTGGCAGCAAGACTTGTCCATAGGGGATCAGCTCACCATGACCATAACTCCTTGTACCAGCACCAGAATGAGCCTGCATCGATTACATTTTACAAGTTAAGATACTATCAGTTAGATGAAATATCAAATATTGATATTTGGCACTGGTTCATCAAAACAGCTGCTGGCACAATCCTGTTTTCTTGTGTAGATAAGAACTTGACCTCACCCCTTACAGACGGATTTGTTAGCTGGGAAAAGATCATTTATTGCATTCACATCATTGCTTTAGCTATCCTTGGATAAACTGGCTATGCAATTTAATAGTTGATATTTTACTGCTTTCAGTAGTTTCTTGACACCTGCTTTCTATGTACTTTCCTACTTAGTTTAAATATGTCCTTGTTTAATGTATTTTAGAAAGTGAAAACTTGTAGGAAGTTTCTTTATTCCATTTCCTTGTGACAAAATGAATCTTGGAAGTATCTTTGCATGTAAGGATGAGCCTTTACAAACTAAACAGGTTCTCTCAGTTTTCCCCCTTGAGTTTGGGAAGCTTCTCTGCTTACAATCATCACCTATCTTTCTTCAGGGGAGGGTTGTGAAGCTTGGGACTTTCAAAAAAATATGTATGCATGTGCTGAGAGGGGTGAAGTAGGAATGGATAAAAACTATGAACATTTTGATTCCAGAGCTCTTAGAAAACTGTTAATAAGATGATGAAAGCTTGATCTAATAGATCAGTTACACTCTACTGGGCTATTTTGCAAGGTTTCTTTGTGTACGGCAATTACTAAGTTCCATCAAAATATGTGTAAAATTTTCACCTGCTAGAAACAACTTTTCTTTGCCTTTTTTCTTTTCCTTTTTCTTTTTAAATAACAGAATGAAAAATACTATGGCTCTTAATTTCATTGTTGTAGGTACTTGTGTGTGTGTGTACATTTATAAACAACTTTAGGGCATTGCACGGCAGCAGTAGCTTGGAGAAAAATGATGGCAAGTAACACAGGCTTGCCTGGCAATACAGAAACACAACACAGCTCTTAACTGTTCATTTTCAAGATCTGGACTTTTTAAAATGTGAAAGATTGTTTAGAATGTCTAACATCAAGCAGTAGGTGTTTGAAAAAGACTTAATGTTGAGTTGTAGCTAATTGTTTGCTCTGGAAGGTATTAGTAACATATATATGTATATAACTATATAATTTGATATATTTTTATATATACATTACATATATTTAAATGTGGCAGCTCATCATCAGAATCAGCTGAGTTGCACTCCTCTTTTAGAAGGGGGAGTATGGGTAAACACAAGTTCAAAGTTTCTGTTAAATGTCATACTTAGGTAGTCAAGACGGGGAAAAGTATAGTACAGAAATATAGAGAAGGCTTGGACTAAAAGAAGTAACACTTTCAGCTCACACCACTCTCTCCTCTGTGACTATATATGAAATTGCCATTGTTACCCAGCTGCACACCACTGGGCTTCAAAAATCTACATCCAGAGCAAAAGGAGTCTCCAGAGATGCAAATCATTACCTTCTGAGATACAGAAGTAACTTGAAGACCACCCCTAATGTTGCATGCATGGGGAGCCATGAACTGAATAAAATATATAAGACTTCATATAGTAGTGAGTAGAACTACTTCAGGTATTCTTCAGGTTCTTAAGCAAAATCATGTTTGGAGAGAGATTTTGTCTCAGCAGTTCTTTATTTTGCTTCATCTGGAAGGAAAGGGCAGCTCATCTATTTTGCTGGAGTCTATACTGGATCTAAGAAGATGAATGGTCAATTTCCAGATGGGCTAGTGGTTTTCAGTGTTCCCTACCTGCATGATACACTCACAGGAACTGAACCAAGAAGCAGGATTATGATGAAATCCTGGCCCCACTGAAATCCAGAAAAAAGTTTTGGAAGGTGCAGATATCAAAGATAATCTCATATCGTTTAAACAATGAAAGGATCTCCAAACTCAAGTATGTTGTGGTCTCACTTTATGCAGTTGTAAATGGAAGAAGTAAAGAGTAAATGTGCCCAGTTGAGAGAAGATTTTTTTTTTAAAGGTCTGACAGACTCATTCTGCAAAAAGCAGAGCTAATTCAATTATAAACACAGAAAAAAAAGGCCTCTCAAACTGTTCTAGCCAAAGCCACATATTTAAAATGCATTACAAAGGGTGTTAGACTCAACTAGTAATTATCTGGATCTAGGCAATAAATAACAATAACTTTAATTACAAATCTGTGATAGAACTCATGGGACAGAAAAATTTCATCTGGAGCTAATTAATGCTCAAAAATTAACAAACAAGAGAAAAATAAACAGAATGAGGTCATCTTCAAGTACAATGAGGAGCTAAACTGTGGTGTATTCCCTAGACAGTGTTGAATACAGTGACAAATCTAAATCACTTTTCCTGTGAATCACAAGTTTTTTGAAGGGCATATGAAATACACATTGTATAAACATTCCGGATACCTAATTCCAAAGAGCTCAATGTCAGGTACGGTGATTTAAAATTGTGCAGTTTCCTCATGTCAGCAGAATTCTCAAAAACATAGGCATGCCCAATATGTTGACTGTTTGATTTCTTATAAAAACATGATTATCCTTGGGTTCCAGGTCTGTAAACCAAAGTTATATAAATGGCACATTTTCATGCAATGTTTTATCTGAAGCAGTTGGCTGCTGTGCACTTACCCACACCATCACATCTATCAACATCTCTAAGCCTTTTCAAATATAAGTCTTGCATTACAGAAAATACAACTACTTTAAACCTAAAATTATCTCTGTCTTCTCAGGTCTGTTTTGGGATTGGTCTGAGCAAGTACTGGTCCTGTGTTTTGTACCGTAAAGCACACTAGTAGGCATCATCTCAATAGCACAGCTGTCAAAAGGCAAGTCAGGTAGTACTTGTCAACAGTATGTGTGTCTCTCAGCGCTGAACGCAGCCCTGGTGAGAGACAATTGACTGACATCTTGCCTGTGTTTATCCACAGAACAGGGACTGAAGAGATATAGGTAACATTTGTCCACAATCTAATCTGTACCATGTATGGAAATGACATGTCCAGTGGTCACCGAAGTCTCAGGAAAGTCTGCCTGTGATTTCAGAGACTTTGGTTGTTGGAAATGGCAACAAGGTGTCCAGGGTCTGAAGGTGGCATTCATACTATCCTGCAAATGTGGGTCCAACAAGAACTCAGTTGAGGGTGTGACTACTTAATAATTCATTTCAGATAGGCTACTTTATTTAGACCATTGATTTTCCACAGGTTTAAATTGACAATTAAAAGGCATTGATGCTTTAAGTTTTGTCCATTCATTTTCAAATACTCCAAACATGCACTAGACTTTCTCTTTCCCTGTTGTTTTTCTTCTTACTGTATGACCTGTGATTATAGTTCATTTCTTAGCAGAGACAAGCCCAAATATTTCAGATTGCTGTAATGTTAAAACTGTCTCCATTATGAATGCTTGAAGTTATTAATAAAAAAGCCAAGTAATAAAATGTTGTTTAATTTGAGTAACCTAAAACTAATCTCAAAATGCAGAGAAGGGAGATTCTCCTCTCTCCTCCACAAAACTGTACCACAGTTGTACTATCAAGGCAGATAAAGGGAAGTTATTTCACTCCCTGTGTCTTTACTCCAGTAGGTCTCTTTTCTCTTATGGAGAAAATACAAGTGAACCTTTAATACCAGCCAAATCCAACCTTGAGGCAGCACAAGAAACTCTGATTCATACCACTGTCTCAGCATAACTTTATCTGCTTAATTTGTTTTCATTTGAGTTTGCAGAAGAGTAAGAAATTGTTTTTCTGTGAAAAATTATTGATAAAAGAGCCTGCTTTTTTATTAAAAAAGCAAATTCATTTCCCAGTAGTCAACCTCCCTCCTGTCAAATTTGTGGATGACAAAACCAGAAAAAGGTTCTTCTACAAAATTTTGATAAAGAGTTAATACAAAAGTATCAATTTTTGTAAAGAAAAAGCAATAAAACACAGAGGAGATGGTTGTTCCTGAAAATTATTTCATAAGCTCTTCTTCAGACCTTGTTTGTGTCCATGTCTGTTAGAAACTTAAAAAGGAAGAAAGTGCTGTAAAGTTTCAGAGAATTAAAGCAAAAAAGCCTTAGTGACTGCTAAGGCTGCATCATAATTGTGCAGGTAGTGCATAGTCTGTCTTATTTTTTCCAAGACAGAACCAACACATAACAGAAGAGGAAAGTGGGCCAGTGCTGGGGAAAGCCTAGAAGTAGCTGTCATACAGAATATAGAGCTTCTTTGAATTTTGCTGGTTCTTCTTCCATTACTAAACCCATAACTGGTGTAAATCACCTCAAGGGAAGAGGAAGTATCACTTTAGCCTCATGGCAGATTCAACCTCTTGCAGCAGAAAAAAGTAAAGTTTGCATAAAGCTTGTTTCCCAACTCTTTCTGCCACAGATTTCCAGTTTTCTAAGTCAGCTAGTGTTTCTGTAGCTTGGTTTCTCCTCTGATATAAGCAAAGGATGTTATATATATATATATATGATTATATATTAGGTCCTGAAAGTAAAGCCAGGAAAAGCCTATCCATAAGATTTTTGACACTACCTAATTCTATGCAGAAGAAGCAGATGAGACTTGTATAAATCATCAGGACCACTGACTAGAAATGGGCCTTTCTAGTCAGAAAAGGGTGGTCCCTTCCTCAGGCAGAAGTGCCTTTTGCACAGCATAGACTTGGCGTGAAGACTTTTCTTTGGGGCTACACATTGCTGGGCTAATGCACTCCTGGTTCTGGCTCTCTTCCAAATTAGAAATAGTTGATCATGTGTAATTTGCAAAAGTACAACATGGTTTAGTCTTCCTGTCTACTAGGGATGGGTTTTGGCAAGCAAAAAGCTCTGGAAGTGAGGATGTCTGGATTGTGGGAATATGCACTGAAAGGAGAGGGGGCTTCAGAAAACATCAGCTCTTGGGAGTAACCTCTGGAAAAATTTCCAGGACTTGGAATCTGTCATGATTAAAAACAGTTGTTAACTTTCTTATCTTCTGTCAAACTTGACAAGTGTAATGACAGCTCTTAAAGATCCCACTCTCCAAGGATTGGGAATGCTCAGAGTGGCACGTGAGCCACAGGGTGAGTGAGATAAAAAATCAGGGGTGAAAGTTCCCTTCACAGAAGGGAAATCACAGAAATGTGGGCATGCTTGGCTTTGCCTCCCAATTAATGTTATAAAAATGTGTCATCTGCAAAAGTATTTGGCTTCAGAACGAAAATTGAAAAGGCGTGTGTTGATATTGATATTAGAAATATTGTACTGTGCTCCAAAGTCAACTTTTTTTGGCTCATACCATGAAATGTCAGCTTAGAAGAGTGCTCTGTTGTGGTAGGCTTTGACTGTCATATATGTACCCGCATCACACACACACAAACAAATCTCTTAAATGACAGCCTTCAAAACAGGGTCTTTGGAAAGATTACTGCTCCACCATATGTAGGGCTTTGATTTATAGTTATATTTTTCACAGCATGACACACATTGTTGGTGAACTGAGGCTGCGATAAAATCGTAGAGGTGTAAAGTTTCACTGGCTGGATGGTAAAGAGCGAGTCAGAGAGAGTGTAATGTGAGTCGAGAGCTGCTCTCCAAATGAATGAACTTGTATTGTGGATCTGGTTACAGCCGGCACACTGCCCTAATCCATCAACAGCAAGTTCACTTACAAACCAGCCTTTGTTTTTAATCCATGAGCCTTTGGGGATTCACGATAATCAAATGACCAATCAGAGGAACACATAAGAGGAAAAAAAGATTGCTACAGTGAAGTTTACTCTCAGCCACATACTCTCCCTCAAAACCCCTGAGGTAATGCAGATAACAGTATAATGCACAGCATTAAGCTTACAGGCATTAAAAACTCCACCAGTTGAAAGTTAAGGTATGGCAAACCAGATCTTGTTACTTTCTGGGGGTGCTTCTCCAAGGCTTGAGAAAGCTTTGGTTTCAAACCACGTGTGCTCACGGCACAAACACAGATTAGGGATGGAAGACAGCCACGGGGTTTGCAATTGCTACAGCTCACTTGGAGTTTTCTCCTGTTTTGAACGAATGGAAACATCCTGGATTTTGCAATTAAAATGTGTCAACCTGAAATAACATATGTTCCTTGGCAAGGGCATGATATTAAGCCTTGGGGTGTGTCTATGTACACATAAACCAATACATTTATTTAAAATTGTGTATATGTGTGTTTTAGTCTTTAGCATAAAGTATAAACAAAGAATAACCTTTAGGCTACTTTTCCTTGCAGAAGACTAGGTCAAACATTCATCACTGCCCAACAGCCCACATTAGGATGGCAAACACATCCATAAAGATGGAACTGCACACAGACCACAGTTCCCATGTTAGTATGGTAGTATTTTATTTTCTGCTACTCCATAACTCTGGGCTACCTGGGACACCCTACCTAGCGACTATCCCCTACAGTCCCTCAAGATGGATCCAGAAGAAAAGGACATGCAGCGTGGTTTACTCAGCGCCATATGGCTGAGCAACTCCAAGTGTGTTTGTGTTCATGCGGCGGGGGGGCGGGGGGTGTGGGGCACAGAGTTGTCAGGGGGAAGGGTGCAACACACACACATCATGCCATTAAAGGAGTAACAGATGGTGATGAAAGTGCCATAAAACTGTAAGCACTGACAGCTCACGGCCACAACTGAAGCAGCTGCTGAGGTATCACATTGTAAACAGCGCCCCGTTACAGCAACCCCCTTGCAGCACCTATCACAGAAACTGTCATCTCTTGCAAATGCTGCCCAATCCTGCCACTAGCCCTCATCAGCCATGTCTCCTCCTGGCAGGGGATGCCATAAAGTGAAAGGCAGGTGAAGGAGAAGGACTGGAAGGTAATATTTTGCACACTGGGAAACATGATATGAGCACAAAAATAAGAGATAGCCACAAAGACCCCCATGCTAGAGCACAGGCAAGACATTGGTGCCACCAAGCAGTTGTCACACATTTCCTGGTTCTTCTATCCAACCAGGTCTCCCAGCTGCACATTCTGACTCCACGTGCAGGAAAGTCTCATACCCAAAGGCATGGGCAGCTCCTTCCTAGTGATGGACAAGCCTAAGCCCCAGTCTTCAGGTCACAATAGCGAGGTCCCAGTCTCTTTCAGAGACTTCCATCAGACCTCAAGCAACCTCCCTTTCCATCTCATTCCCATCATGTTAAAGAGAGAAACATACAGTATTTCCTCTATGTCAAAACTCCAGACATCCAGAAACAAGCTCTCTGCTCTTAGGGAAATCTTCCTTTAACTCATAAGGAAGCTGAGATAACACAGCCTCTTCTCAGGAAAAAAAAAAAAACAAACTGTAGACCAATGCTTCTGATCATATCAAATGTCTTTTTTTCACCTTTTTAAAAAAAAAACAAAAACAAAAGCACCACCATATATACATGCAAACACTTAGGCAGGGTAGCTGTGACAGCACATGATTTATCCTGGAATTCACAAGTTTCACTCCACTCACTGACTTAGCTTTTGAGGAAATGATCAGCTGTGATGCAAAGGGATATAGAAAGTGGCAGATCAATTACTTCTTGCATTTGATCTTTCAATACTGTTAGTATGGCTGCCATCAGGGTAGGGAGCCATTAGATTCCTCTAAGAGCATTTCAGGTCACTCCTTTCAGAGCAACCTCAGAGACCAGCCAGCATGAGGTGACTCCTTTTGCTCCTGTCAGAGTCCCGTGTCACAGTCCCATCCTGCTGAAACTCTTGTCAGTGGGCCATCTCTGTGGCCTGTAGTCCCAGTGAAGACACTGTCTCACCAGCTTTAAGTGGGTATCAGAGTGAGCTGTGTCTGGTTTTATCAGACCAAATACTATCTCTGACATCTCCAGCATCTGGCAGAGAAAGGGAAGCTTTCAGAGGATCTGGGGTGTCTATTTTGGCTTTTTTTTCCTGGCATTGTCTGACTGATTAACACTAGAGCAATGCACAACTGCATAGTTTTACTTAACTCACCAAAGCATTTACACTCTCAGTGCAAACCAGTTGCTTACCTAGAAAACTTGCCCTCTAGGATAAACCCTGCTCTACAGGATCTACCTGGGAAGTTTGCTGTGAAGAAATTAGGTAGTTGGCTACTGTAGCGCTGCTTGCTGGACCAAACATAGATACATGGGAGTATCGTAGGAGTATTTATGTCAGCATGAGCCTCCCACATATACGTGTGTTAGGGCTGTCAGTTTAAGGTCTATGGAAGCATCTCAACCCCGATTAATACTGCATAACTTGAAGCACCTAGATGCCTAATTTGCTTCTTTTTCAGTGAGAAGGCAGGAAGGTCACTCCTGTCATACACAGGCTGAACTGCCTGCAGCAGGTGCCCCTTGCTAACCCAGCTAGAGCTCTGTTGAAGATAGCTACATAGAGATTACCTGCCTTCCTCTATGCAGTGGGAAAGGAACCAGGAACTTCTTCACTATGGGGATACTGTACAAGGAGCAGCACAATCTGCTGGAAGAATTTAGGTGCACCACTTGTCATATGAAAGGTTCTGCTCTCACCCAAATAAAAAGTTAAAAATGTGCTGACTTCAAAAGAAATAGTAAAATATTACATTTTTAATTATATTTTTTTCCAGGAAGGAATTTTTTACCAGCTGAGGTTTAATTTTTATTTTTTATTCTTTCATGACATAGTAGGAATAATTTGCTAATAATATGTCACTAAAATAGTTCAACAAGTTTATTTTAAGGCTTTTTTTCTCAAGTAATCTTTAGTATGTAATGATGAAGTAAACATCTTGTTTCTTTTTTTTTTTTTTTTTAACCTGTTTGATGTAACAAATAAGCTTGCAATGCAGATCAAAATACAACTTCAGGGTGGGTCTTGTTAGATGATTTTGACCGATACATTTTCATGCACAATTTTATTTTGCCTCACTTCCTGCTTCACACACTGCTTCCTACCTGTGCTGGAAATCTTGAAAAGTCCTTTCACCCCAGTGTGCCCTTCCTTTCCTTACATTTACCTCATCTGGACTCAGTACAGATTAGCAGTTTATTCCACCTTCCCTTTGGAGGGAAGTCCACATGGCAAGCCTGAAGTTATTTTCCATTCATACCAGAAACAGTTTAGCTACAGCAAAGCCCTGTCCAAGGCACTGTCTTTTTTAGCAGCATCAATGAGGCCATGCAAATCTTGCAAATGTGGCTGTTCCTTAGAAAGCATCCAGTATTTGGGCTTGCTCATTTAAAGCCACTTGTGCTGTATGTCAGTCTGCCAAGAGACATACCCATGGTCTCCTCATCACCAAGTCTCTTGCAGTCTGCTTGAATGTTCTTCCCTTCTCTTTTATGTCTATGTCTTTCTTTGAACAAAGTTTTTCAAATTTTGCCAATATATGGACTACTGTGTTTGGGGTGGTTGGATTTTTTTTCACATGGGTGTTTGCATTTCTGTGTGAAGAATTTAAGCTTCCTGACTACATTCTTAGTATTCACCATTAGCTTCTGTGGCCACCTTATAAGTCATCTATGGAGCCACAGAACATGGGTTGAAAACCACTGCTCTGTGGTACTTAGATACTTATGGCTATACTTAGTTGTGAAAATGGTACTTATCTAAGCAAACACGGATAATCAGGCTGCAATATAAAAAATATTCACAATTTTCAATGTCTCTGCTCTTGAACCATGGTGTCAGTACAAGAATTTATTTTCCTCAAAATAAATGTAAGAGAAAGCTCTTGTGAGTTCTGAAGAACGTTTCCATCATGAACTCTGCACGTTTAACAACAGAAGACTTTCTAGAAAGCAGAGTAATTCTTCCTTCATTCAGCCTCTTCTAAGTGTGTTCATTTTTAAATCTCATGCTTTTGGAGTGGGTTGCGTTTCACAATAGTGAAGGAAAAAGGAGAAAAAAGTTTCAGTGTCACCATCAACATCAGGATATTGCAAATTGTCTGTCATCTACTGGAAAATGAGACTGAAACTACATGGTGTCAATGAAGATACACAGCCCTGCTGATAGCGCAGACAGATATCAATTCCTCAAGTGCTTCCTGTCATGAATCCAGACATCCGACAGAAAAACACTGAAGATTGATTTAGTACCTTAAAGGATACATGAATATGTAACTAGAGGATCAGACTTACAAATGGGTTTATAAATCCTCTTCAGAGACTTGGGTTTTATTTGCTGAATTTGTTTCCCATTTTATTTATTTATTTATTTGTTTTATTTTATCATATGCTCATTCACCATCTAAGCGTGGATAAACTAGATTAAGAAAATACACAAATATTTGATTTACGGTTAAGAATCATCACCAAGCCTATCAGAAAGCTGGTAATTACACAAACCTCTGCTGTTCCTTGTGCATAGAAACCAAGCCTGAGCTTGACAAAGAACTAATATTTTGCTAAGGTAAGAAAGCAGAAATCAGTGTTGTTTTATTACCTTATTATTGATAAACATGGACTGCTAGAATGTTTTTACAGTGATCCAGCCCAGCAATCCTTGACTCATACAGGCTCTGTGTGTAAGCTTACACCCTTAAATGGTTGAACTATTCTTAGCCTTATGTGGTAAATACCCAGGAATGTTCATGGGCAGAATATTAAGGACAGAAGATGGCCCTAACAGTGCTTGGCAAAGGGAGATGGGATTTACGGAAAATTTGCTTTGATGCTGTTGACTCCTAACTCCTTCTGATGCTGCCCCAACATACAAAATTAGCATTAAACATTCATTCCAGTTGAATGACAGGGAATAAAAAGCAAAAAGGATTTCAGTTAAACCCTGTGGAACTAGATTCAAGCCCAGGATCTGGTCAGGTTTAAAAGTAGGCTGGATGTCTTTAGCTGGGAATTCCCTGACTAAGAAACTGTCTAGACACTTCCTAAATATCCTTCCTCTTTAATTGCTTTATACAAAACAAAACATACCTGGTCCAACTGCTATTTGTGGCTGGCACAATTACCACGGGATGCCACAAAGATACTTTGTAACTGCAGCCATATTATACAGACATGACTTACAGGATTCTCCTTTTAAATGTGCTCAGTGAAAACAGGAATCTTCTACAAGTCTTGCCCTACATTTGTGTTTGTTTGCTATTACCAAGGCAAGAGAGAAGCTCAGCCAAGCAAAATAAATACACT
>JANHGN010001165.1:0-42469 GCA_024605025.1 Megaceryle maxima | reverse complement strand
AGAAGAGAAAAAAAGCCAACAAAACAAAAAAAAAACAAAAAAAAAAAAAAAAAAAAAAAAAAAAAAAAAAAGGAAAGAGAGAGAAAAAACTTGCTTCTACAGCTATTCTAAAAAAATTAATCAAATGTTACATTACAGTGTAAAGTGAAGCCACATGTAAATAATTACTACTCCCATATATTAAGTTATATTGCTTAACAGCTATGAGAAGTGACTAAACTGCAATTGCATGTGAATGTATTATGGGAAGGGATGACAGGTATTTATGCGGTGTTGTAGAGCTTTGTGACTACCAGACTGTATATTTCTAACAGAATATTATTTGTTTCATGGTAAGAATGAGCCTTTCTTGAACTTGCTTTTAAATCATAATAATTACTGCTGCACTAAGTTAAACAATGCCTTTTGCAAGCTAGAGATTAAGAATGACTCAGTTTGTGCATGAGGAAGATACTTAACCTATCATTTTGCAGCGTTTCTGGGCTGGAACAGAACAGCTATTAAAATAGCACCACATAAATATGTGATACTTTGAGGGCAGAATCTCAGGACTCCCTCCTCAAACAAACCCAACCTACCAGGCAAAACCACCTCATCCATTTAAAGAGAGAGGGAAGGTAGGCTGCAGGCTTTTTCTGCCGTGTGATCAGACTTTAAGAAGCAGCAACTTCCACTGCTGGGAGGACTAACAAGTGGTCTTCAATAACCATTACCGACAGGGTCCTTTGCTTTACATCTCTTTAGCCCCAAAGAACCATGTATTGAGTATTGAGTTAGGAGTGACACAGAGGGAATAGTGCCACCTACTGCAGTAATTATTTTTTAGCACCCTAATTTCTTGACCTAGACACTTTTCAGCTAAGTTCTAAAGATACTGCAGCATCAATATGCTTTTCATCATAGTAAATAGCTCCTCTTGCTCCCTAATTTTGTTATGAGCCAAAAATTAGTGTTGCAAAAATCCCACAAACCCAACTCCCAGAACACCCCAACAAGTAATAGACTACCATCAAACTACTGTTATCAAGCTATTAATTTGTGACATGAAACCTTGGCATGAGGGTGTCTTTAAGCCTAGGGAGGCTTTGAATCTAATTGGAATTTAAGATGTGCTCTGATTCTATTTACATGAATGAAGAAATGTGAAATAATGTAATTATTTTAGCAGGAGGAACTTTGTGATTTTCTTACACACTTACTTAGTGATGGACCAATAGCCTTAAACTATGAATTTGAAATTTGTTGCTATAGGGACTGGAGATGTTAAATGTCCTGACTTAGAGACGTGAGGTTACCTTTTAATATTTCTCTTTATTTTTATTTTGTTTTATTTTATTTTATTATTTTAATTTATTTTATTTGTGCTTGTTTTAGTTTGTTTTTCTTTTGTTTTTAGGAGGGGTGTGTTTTTTTGGTGGTTTTGTTTGTTTGGTTGGTTTTGTCTTAAAGTTTATTTTGTTGTTGTGTTTGTTTGTTTGTTTTGGTAGGATAAACACAACTCTTTTTAAAGTATGGCAATAAAGATAAAAATCCCCCTTCTTCCATATCAATGAATGTGTATAATAATGCCAGACTAAAGAGCAACACTTTTTTCAGCAGCTGGAAAAAATATACCAGTGTCCTCTCTTCAGATATTGATTAGTGTTGCTATGCACTGCCAAACAGCTATGTAGTCACTTCACTGGCATCTACTTACCAGCAATGAGTGAAGTGGTGCCTCCGATTTCCCTATAACTGCTGCTTAGACTTAAATAGTTAATGCCTGCAATGCACAGTGAGAGGCTTGTTAAGTGACATAACAGTCACAGCATGTGCCATAAACAGAATTTACCAGTAGAATTATTAATTAACAACTGAAGTCATAAATAACAACAATAAAATGTTGCAATTCAAAAGTAATCTCAAATGTCTTCCACAGCAGATCTAAGCAACAATTTCTGCTGACGCACAGTAATTTTATTGCTGCAAAGGCAAAGCAGTGTATCATACCATGACAGATTGGGGTTTTTCTGACTTCCAGCTGCTTACTGTCATTGGCTGTTGCTGATGTACTAGAGATAATACAGGTGTTCTCTGCTGTTAGAGCTGACTGTGCTACAGAGAAGTCTGGGATAAGCACAGTGTAAGGATCTGTCTGCTTTGGTGAGTGAGAGCAAGCAGCCAGATGATACAGAGAAAAATGCCAAATAGTCTTTTTTTGGGTCAACTACAAAATTAATGGAGGACCATTACCAACAAAGAGGATATTCTATAAATAGAATTCTCAGTTAGCTGTTTGTTTGGCTTTTATCTTATTTTTGCTGATCAACCTGCTTGGTCTGATCACACATGTCAAAACTACATGTGTAGTTCTTTCTTACAGAAACTTAAAGCTATTACCCATGTCCAGTTTGTAATTAAAAGTCATCCTTAATCTATAGATGGGCAAACTGAGGTGTTGACCAACTTACCATTGTTTCATCTTTAGATGAAGCAATTTTTCCAAGGCTACGTGTCAAGTCTGGGAAAGAGCCTTAGTCAGGATACAGGTGCTTCTTAATCTGAGAAGAACATTTGAATATCCAGCTAGAGCACACAGGACAGTTCCCGCTAAATACAAACTCAGGTGAATAGTATCTCTTTCTTGCATCAAGGAAGCAATACAAAGCTAATCCTATGCCTCTGTTT
Organism: Megaceryle maxima; assembly: GCA_024605025.1. Classification (NCBI taxonomy): domain Eukaryota; kingdom Metazoa; phylum Chordata; class Aves; order Coraciiformes; family Cerylidae; genus Megaceryle; species Megaceryle maxima. The sequence goes on along the minus strand of JANHGN010001165.1, from coordinate 39,802 downwards.
TTATAAAAATACTTGACAAATATAATGACTAAATAAATAGCTGCCTCTGAGTTATTTACAGTGCTGTTAAACAGTATTTAGGCTTCAAAATTGATCACCCGAGTCAACAAAGGGTTGAACAAACATGGTTCAGTATTTGTATTTGAGATTAAGTACACATATACAACCATGAACACATGTGTTCAGCCAGACTATTGAGGCTAATTACAAAGAGACATCAGACTGTGCATTAAATGGTATTTTGGTCAAAAAGTAACCAAACTATTCTTGCATACAACTTATGCTTGTCCTCATCTCCTTGAATCTAAACACTTGTGACTCTTGTCAATACTTTATCCTGAGCTTTGACCTGATCATTTTTTAATGAGTTGCTTTTGGCTTCTCCATTTTAAATTATTTTCCCTCTCTCTACCAATGGTATCTTGTCTAAAGCCTTAGTATCCTTTGAAAGGAGTTCAACAGCAAAGGTTGCTTCCATATATTGCCTTGCCTCTGGGAATACAAGGAAATAGGCAGCATACATCCTTGCTACAGTTCTGCTCGACCTCAGGAGATTAGCATCAGGAAAAAAATTCAGTGAGGCCCTTTCCTATTTCAGGCTTACTTTTGCAGACTGCATAGAAAAGAAACACCAGAAGTGTTTCAGGGGCTGAATTTGCTCCTCTGCAGTAGTGCAGAGTGCAAGTGAGCATATATTCATATGGGTGGATACTGCAGTTTTCAGTAGGGACTTGAATAAACAACAGAGGCAGAAATAACCCAGTGGTAATCCAAATAAAGACAAACAGTTTGGCTTTTGCATTTGTGTGTAGTTTTTTAAACTATTATTTTTTTCAAAACCTCCAGAGAGCCATAATAACAACCTGAGATCTAGTCTTTTCAAAGCACATCCAACATTCAGGAACTGAAATACCAGGAGAAGATAATTCTTGCAGTATTTGGACTTTACAGATCACTCCCCTTGGACATTTAAAAACGACTCTGAAAACAAATCGGTCCAAATGTGAGAGAATTTCTGCACCTCTTGGCATATGAAGCTTTTACACATAAAGCAGTATTTTCTTTGGAAAAAGCAAGTGTATTACACAGTTAGGAAACTCGGAGCAGCATTGCATTAGAAAATGTCATTACTCCTTTCCATCTACCCTCAGAAAGATAGATGACTCAGCTCAAGTGGGAGGTAGCAGGGCAGATGTTCTGCTAGGCTAATCTGGGTTCCCAAACTCCAATGACTGTGGTAAAGGTAGATGTAGTGTGAAGAGGAAATGCCCACCTGCCTTCTGCCTACATCTGCCAGGCAGTGAGCAATCAGCCCTTGCAGACTTCTGTGACTGCACCTCCTTTGTAGTCTCTTGGAGTCCAGTCTAGGTTGTTAGCAACTAACATATACTTCCTTCTGGTAGATTTTGACAAGGTCTACTTGGAAAGCTTTTGCCCTCCTGGTTTGACCAGTGTCACTCTAAAGTTAGCATCAAAATGTACCTCCTACTGCTTATTATAGCTTTGGGCTACAGCATGGAGCTGGCCAGGGGCAGTGGGTGGGTTTCCTGTGCTGCAAGACAGCAGCCTGTGTAGTGGGCAGGGGTTCAGTCCTACCAACACTTCCTACTCTGATGGTATTGTTAACACAGTACACCTTTGCTAGATACTTCCTGGGCAGCCTTCCCATGAGAAAGAACAAGTGGGGAAGGTCATGGTGCTTGAGCCAGTCCTATTTTTAGGAAAGAAAAAAAAAATAATAAAAAAAAATCTCATTATCTGCAGCACCTAGTCTAGTACCTTTTGTCAGCACTAAATTTTCATGAAATGAGAAAAGAGATTAAAACCAAAATCATTCTTCTGCTCTGTGTTAAGAGATTTCAGGTGAAGGGGTTTGGATCCTGAGGAAAAAGCTACTTGATTAGAGGCTGATTTTTTAACAATGCCATGTTCTTATATTCAAAAAACTCCAGGCTGTATGCACTGTAACTACACACCCTGTTTCACTCTGGGTCTATTTTAACAGGGTTTTAAAGCTATTTCACCTGAGTGCCTGCTGATTAGCATGCTGAGTTTTTTAAACCAATCCATTGAATTAACTTCCTTTCTGTGTTCCCAGTGCCCATTCACCTATAGAAATATATAGACAAACAAGGCCACAGGTGCAGAAAATTGGGCCTTTCCTGCTGCTTATTACAATGTTGACCTCAGGGATTTGTTGGGGGGAAGAAGGAAAGAAAAGGAAGAAATACATGCTTTGCAATAGGATTCTGCTAAAATCTTATCTTCCTTTTCTTGCAAAGTTAAAAGAAAAAGCCTCCTAGCTGCCAACAAATACAGACATTGAATTATTAGGAGGTGGAGAGGGAGCAGGGCTGTTTCTCTTGTATCTATAAAGGATTTTGGACTAATCGCTGCTGCCCAGAAAGCCTGCTCTTCCCTCAGCCTCCCTCCCTCACCACAGTTTGCTTTCTGGATATTCTCAGGGGCAAGAATTTGCTCTGCCTTGTGGTCATTCAAACTGCTGCCTGGTTTCAGTCACACAAGCATGGGAAGAAACAGCCACCTGCTTGCCGTATCAGTGAGGTGCTTTGTGCTAAAAAGGCAAGTGTGGAGAGGTCTCCTCTCAGAAATGCATGGCCCCATCAAAAACTGTACAGCCTAATGCCAGAGGCTGCACTGTCTGAGGACAGTCCTGGTTCCCCTGCAGGAGCAGAGTGGAGATGCCCGGATGAAGTGGGCTTTGCTCATAGTAAGAGTTCAAACCTTTCTTGGTGTAAACTGGAACTACTGAGCAGGTCAGATGTTAAAAATCACGTTGCTGACTGAATGGATTGATGCTACCACCTACTTACCTGGGGTCACCCTTTAGTGTGCTGAGAGTTAAGGCAAAGCAGCACATAAGGTCTGCAGCAGGAGATGGATGCACTGGAGTGTGAACATGTGTAAAGTTTCAGCTTCCTTCTTTGTCTACAAAGGTGCTTTGGACCAGCTTCTACAGCTCAAATACAAGGGCTAGACCCTGACTCACAGAGCTTACAGTCAATTTAAAAATCAGAGACCATGGATTGGAGAAAAGATGTATTATTCCCAAAATGAATAATGTGGATTTGATGTGCAGAGAATGCAAACAGCTTGCTAAGGGTGGTCTCTCTCATATAGAAACTAAACTCATTTCTACTCAGCAGCAGTTCAGTGCCTTAATCAGATGACTGCTTTTCCTTAAAACAAAGTACTTAACCTCACACAGATTTAGTCTGAGATTAGCAAGGCTGTTTAGGTGCTTAGGCCCTTTGGAAACTAATGTGCTTCTGGTCAGACTGACCTAGAGGCAAAGGCTACTGCTTGGGTTAGTGAAGACAAGGTACTGTGTTTTGCTGTACATCTAAGGTACAAAGCTGACCTGCAATAAGCAATCTAATCCCTCATGGTCTAGTCTGAATTTCATGTGTCCTGTTTTCACAGGCACTTCAAAACATGCATGAAGAAGATGCTTTTTATGTGCCTATGCAGGAATATCAATGGGGGCTTATTTATTGTGTTGGAAAATTGGTGCCAAAAATCCCTCTGAAAAACGCAGACTGTAAATCCTAATCCAAAACACTTTGAATCACATCACAAAATCTGACCAAAAAGGCTAAGACAGCAGCTTGTGTAAACCTTGCATAAGTCTGGTCTTTGGTGGGCAGTGACAACTGTCATGACTATGATGATCTCAGCTCCTGAGTCACAAATAGAGCATTCTCATTGGTTGCTAATTTGTTTTTGTTTTTGTTTTTTTTTTTGTTTTTTTTTCCTAATAATTGGGAAAGGCTCAGATTGTGGCCCTGCATTTTAATGACTTGTTTCCTCTTTCAGCACCATATTTTCTGCGACATGATTAGTCACAGATCCTTTGGCCTGATACTTTGCTACCCTGCCCATAGTCTGAAGTAGTCGTCTCACAGAAACACCTATGCCTTTGCCTTTAATAACCACAACCAAAACCCATTTGTTTCCTTCTTCTGACCTATGTCTAATAATACAGGGCCCAAAATTTTAAGACTAATGACGACAATATGCCATAGTTGGTGTTAATTACTACTTTATGCCTTCCCTGGTTTGGACACACTCACAGATTAAGAGATATGTTTAAAAACCAGTAAAATACATATGAGTTGTAAGAGTTCTCCATGTCCTCACGTTCACTTTGATGAGCTAAACAAAAAACACAGTTTGCTTTGTCTTAGCTATGAATTTAGCTCATATTAATTAACAAACCTCAGGCCATGAAAATGAAACAAGTCTTTTCTCTAATATAGGCTGGATTTGATGTTAACCCTCAATATGAAATTTAGCTTAGCCCTTTTTAATGTAAAACCAACTTTATTTCTCTTTGTAATTTGTTCAGTTTTCCAAATTGGAATCATTACTGTAACTGAAGAAGCATGTCAAAAAAGCAGTTATTGAATATAAACAGGTTGGGACTTTGATTCTAGAGTTCATTACTTCATAAAACCATACATCATAAAACTGGCCATTCTGGGCCAAACACATGCTCCATGTAATCCAGTATCCTGTCTGTTAGCATGATTAATAAAGGAAAGTGTAGAAGAAGATAAAAGTGATCTTTTCTTCTGCTGTACCCTCCTGTCATCTAGCAATCAGTGGTTTACAGACCCAAAATGTTGTATTGTAACAACAGAAATGTAATGGTTCCAATAAATTAAATTTAAATTGCTGTTTGCTTTTATTGTCACTCAATCTGATTTTATTATGGTATCTGCCATTTAAAATTTTGTTTAATTTTTAGGAGCAAATGACTATCTTTATGTCAGCTCCAGGGAATAAAGATGGAAATATTCCATTAAAATTAAAGTACCCAGGAAGAAGAATGGTGTTATGTTGTAAAAAAAAAAGCCCAAAAAACTAAAGGCATAACCAAGTCTGGAATGTGAATGGAGCTGTGAATTTGATCCCATCCTTTTTCATACTACCTGGTTGTTAATTTTTTGGTTTTCCTTCCTTTCCTTTCCTTTCCTTTCCTTTCCTTTCCTTTCCTTTCCTTTCCTTTCCTTTCCTTTCCTTTCCACCTTTCCTTTCCTTTCCTTTTTTTTTCCCCCTGAGGGTCTCTCTGGGTCATTTCACATTCTTTCTTTATTCTCCTTCCTTTTTGCTCCTTGTTATTAATTGCCTTTTATATTCTACTGCCTCTTTTCTCAGCTACTTCTTATAAGAATGGAAATACAAACTCAAAACTTCAAACCTATAGATATATATTTGATTAGAAAACATGCAGGGATTCCCTTTACCCCAAGTTGTTTATAAACCTGTCTGTAAACAAACCTGTCTATTTAGACAGTATGTTTCCTTATGAATCCATGAAAAGTTAATACAATTTTCTGCCATTTTTGTTGTGGAAACAGCCCTGTAAAAATACCATATGGTCCACTGAAGCCTTCCCTTGTAACCCCAATAAATACAAATCACCCTAGAACTTATCATTGCAAGTTCAAATATGTAGCTAATGTAATCTCAAAAATCCTTCACAAAAAGAAAACAAACCAGCTCCTTTTAAATCCCTGACTTGTTGCTCTTGACTTCAGCTATTTATTCATTATTTCAGCAACGCTAAATAAAAGTGCCGGAAATGCTTATCATTTCTGAGTCATCCCCTTGCTATCCTAGATCCCAGACTCTTCAAATTAGTGACTATCTTAAAAAGATTAATGTGATTCATTCTCTTTGTTTCTTTCATCTCAGTATTGTCTTCGGCATATCTCTTGAGAGTCTCCTATCATCAGTGCTGCCTAATTCTGTCTAATCTTTCTTTATAATTCATTTCCCATCTCTCTATCACAGTCTGTTTTGGCCAGCCTGTTTTCTACCTTTTCTAACTCTGAAACATAAGTATTATTAATGGCAAACAACACTGTATTATATCCAGCTTATGCTCAATGTCAGGGTAGATTTTTCTGTTATTTATACTCTGTGTATATACACCTATCAACAAAGTTTGAATGATATATATTGCAGAAGAGCATTATTTTCCCTCACCTCCTCTATAATATATGGCAATTAATTTGCCCTTCATTGCTTATTTCTACATATGTATTTCAGACAACCAGAATCTTCCTTAATTCCTTGTGATTTATAATAAAATAGAATAAGATTCAAGCAAAAAATCTGTTATCTGAATGCAAAAAAAAAAAAAAAAAAAAAAAAGTACTCTGGTTATTATGGATATAGAGGGAAATGTTATCAGACAAACTGTATCATTTTATTACTTATTAACAGTATTTCACTAGTGAGTATCTAGAACTATCTTCATATCTGGGCATTTAGTAGAAAGCAGTGTTTTCCAAATATCACATTAATCTCTCTTTCTGAACTAACTGCTTTTTCAGAGATGCTCAAGAGTTTATTTTTAAAACTGAGTAGCAGTTTTGGTGCCTCTCTTTCTGAGATATTTCTATGACACCTGGTTTTTAGAACAAGTTCTTTCCTGTCAAGGAGTTCCAACATAGAAATTTCAAAAAAAAGCATAGTAAAAATCAGATAGTTGCTTTTGAATAATTTTAGTCTTCATGATTCCTCTGTCTTTTTGAAGTGTGGGTGAATGGGAAGGAAAACTGATACTGTATGTGGTATTTTCAAGGATGTGATCTTGGTCATTGACATATCCTTTTTCTGCTTTTAATTCTGCTCTTGGAGTGGATTAGTAACAGTGGAAATCAAACAACAACAGCATAACAACAAGCTACACCTTGCTCTTTCCAAGGACCAGATGACTCCTGCCTCTCTTTTAGGCTTGTCTTTTCCCTTGCACCTTCCTCAATTGTTGAATTTGTGTCAGCAAGAAAAAATAACATAAATGTAAATAACATTTTAACAAAAAATGATTGTTCTTTTTCCTAATTTTCCAGTGTTGCACTAGCACCACAAATGACAGAAATGCAACTTTGAAATGCATTTGTGAATTTGTTCTGTAAGTGCTTCTACTTTCACCCTAAACTAAAGAATGGAAACAGCACCAGATGATTCAGCTAATAAATGCCAGACTTAAAAAGGGTTATTTAGGATCAACCCACACAGTAAACAGTTCTAAAAGTTAACCGTAGGGTACATCAGAGGACTGGAGATATATAGATAGATATATGAAGAAATCACTGTTTACTCAGACATATTGCACAAATAAAAGACCAGAGAAGTTCACTGCAATGCTACAGGGGAGCCATAGGCTTCAAGATTCAGACTACAGAGGCCTTTGGGAGAATTCCCAGGTAGCCCGAATGTCACATGCCTGTCTGTAGCTCCATCGTGTTACTTGTGCAAAAAGCACACCCATACACGTTCAGTGCAAAAAAGGCTTTGCCAAAGATTGCCTAAGTCCTGGGGGAAGGGCTGGTGAGGGTTGCTTAATACTACTTTGGTCTCTCTTCTTGGAGCTGTCCCGAGTAGAGCTCTTCAGACATGATGTAGCCCAGACTCCTAACCTTAATGCGTTAAATACATTGTCCGCTTTGGATTGTTCACTTAGCTGCAGCAAATGTCTTGTATTTTTTCCTATCTGAATACAATTAAAATTGCAGGATATTGGCCAGACTGAGCCTCTTTCACTACTCTAAGTATCCCTTTGCAAGTATCTTCTTTGTGAAGAAAGATCAATCAAATCACTCTTAGTTTCACCTATAAATGACTTTTAACTGTCTTTTCAGGCCTAGTTGGAGGACCTTAATACACAGACACATGTAGTGAAGTGAACTATTCTGTTATCTGAGAAAACTGCACTTTCATTCACAAAGAAATCCCACAGGAAAACAGAGGGACACTGAATTTATCAGTGAGCTAAATATGGCATATGATAACAAATAAAACCAATCTATAAAAAAGAGAGATAAGGACTCAAGAATAGGAGAAAACCCCTGCATTTGCCATACCCTTTTGTATTCCTTCACATGCAACTCAATGTTTTTTACAGGTAGCGTATCATCAGATACGCACAGGAATACCTGAGAACAACAAACATGCAGCCTTATTACAAACTAACTGCAGGCATCTCTAAGTAACAAGATCTGATAAACAGTCGATTATACTCCAGGGAGTTTCTTGAACAGTGATTTAAAAAAAAAACCCAAAACTCTTTGCATTCCACTTCATTTATGGATCTAAGAATAGCTACCTAGTGTAAACATGCCCTGGGCACAGAAAATAAATAGAGAAATAAATAAAGAAGGAAAGATAAATTAATTTATGTGGAGGCCAGGATAACAATATGCTTCATAAGGATATCAGTCCTGAAAGCATTTAAGAAATTATCTTCCCAGTAAGTTCATACAAACTTTCTGTACATTTATATTTGTGACCTTGTACAAAAGGAAAAGACCTTAACTATACTATATACATCTATTCAAATAGTTCATTGTCAGATACAGAAGCAAAACATAATTTATATTTTACCAATAGCATCTCTGAGACAAATTGGACAATACTTCCTAAAAAACATTATAGGCTATATACAACCTGCATTATTTTTTCTCACCATACACCCATCTCCTGCTTTTCAGGACAAAAATGTGAAAGATAACTTTTCCCTTACCAGGTTATGAAAAAATACACTCCTCAGTCAAAAAACACTGCAAAGCATTTTCTGTTGGTATTGAACTGTAACTATGTTATTTAGTGTAGTTCTTGTCCTGTTCTTTTCTCAGTATACATTTCTTTGCTCACAACTTGGCCTGTACTGTTTCTATTAAAATATAAGCACTTTTAGTTTGTTTGAAACTAAATCCTCTAGTGCTATAAAGCAGTGTGCCTATATATGACAAGGAACACAGTAGGGGCTGTACTGTTTGAAAGCTTATTTTAATATAACAACCCCCAGTAGATCACAGAATCAAATGCAGCCTAACATCACTGTTATGCATTTTATGAAAAGTTGATCTAAAAACCATGAAACTGGCTATTTGGGGGGGGGAAAGTTGTCTGGACAATTTAGTTGCATCAAATCCCATTCTAATGGGTGCAAATCATTAACTGAGTGTCTTTCTATAGATTCCCATACTGGGGAGCAAGTCCCAGAATATTTTTGTATCTGTGTGCTTTTGTACTTTCAAAATATTTTATTTTAGTTCTCTCTGGGTTTCATTTATGAAAACTGCCTCAGCAAAACAGTTAATAAATTAAGAGTGGGGTTCTTCCCCCTCACATATTTTTTAAAATTGTAATTTTATCACTTGTGTATATGAACTTATGGGACCCAGAACTACACCTGTACACAAGCAAGAAACTAAATCATATAATTTAGTCTGTGCAAGGAAGTACAATTCACCAACACAGATCAGAGAGAAAATCCTTCAGACTTAATGGAGAGATTTTATGTTATCTGCCAAATAACACATACATCTTAGAAAACCACAATTAAGAACTATTGTATGTTCTGGAAACCTGAGGAGTGTCTTCTGTTTTAAAAAAACCCAAAACTCACAAACTAAATCTTCATGTGCATCTCTTACTCCTTAAAAGACAGTCCCCCATAATATGGCTGCAATGTATGTATACAAAACGAAGTTCAGAGCCCCTTCCTCAGCTTTTTATTCCAGTATACACTCCTGGTTTCTGGTTTCCTACAAGCTGCTCTCTTGTCTCTCAAAAGCTCCTCTGCCTCTGTCTCTGATATCACATGGATTTATTTATTACAGGAGGGTACTTCTGATAACTTTCCTAGCAGATCATTTGTATGACATTGATTTGCTGGTCACAACTGAGAGTACCATGACAGCAAAGTGTAGGTATCACTGACTAAAAGAAGTATTCATTTCTGAGGAATTTATCCCAATACACATGTGGTGGGAATGAAAAGTTCTGACCCTGCAAAACCTTCATGTGACAAGTGCCCCCCTGTGAGAACTGCACGTGCCAATAGCTTGAAGGGATGTATGTGGCCAATACTGGCTTGGGGTTGCTGCAAGTCCATCCTGAATTACTTAGCAGGGACAGTGTTAAGCAGCTCTGTTTTGAGGTCCTGTCATGAAAACATCTCAAACATTCATATTTTTGTGACCGAGTTTACAGGCTGGTGGAAATATATCAGCTGGACATATCAGAATGCTGCTGAAGACAACAGCTTCCTGTGCACTTCCCATGTCTCTCTCCACTCCCACTGGTTATTACAGGATTGCCAGGTTATTGCTCAAGTGCCATGTTTGTGTCTGGAGTGGCACCAGTCCTGCACTCACTGGGCTAAGTGTTGTACAGGCTATTTCTAATCGCAAGAGTTTATTGTCTAGTATTTTTATCCTCCTGGCTGATCTCCTCTTGAATCTTTATTCTGTAATGCCACAGTGAAGTCAAAGATCAAATTATGACATTACAGTCAGCAGTAGAGGAACTGACCACAAAGCTGTCTGACAGGAGCAAGGAGAAGGTGAATATGGAGAGAATGCAGAAGAGCTCCACAGTAGGGCTTGCCTGTCATACCCAAACCTTACATCCAACATTGTATTTCTTGGCTTGTCAAAAAACAAAAAGAAGTTTACAAACAAGAACTGAGCTTCAGGTAAAATGTCTTCCTTCCCTGCCAGCTGGAAGGAGGATATTTTTTGGAAGGACGATAAAGAAGTGATAAACTGCTGCTTGTATATGATTCATGGGAACAACTACTTTAAGAAAACAGCCCATATGTGAATAACATTCCCTCTGCCTAACGGTTCCATATACTGTAACTATTTGCCCTTTTTTTTTTTTTTTTAACAACTCCCTTTTCTACTCCTTGTGCTGTGCAGTAAATGCCACCACTAATGAGATAATATCAGTGTGTTTGAGAGCAGACTGACCCTGCTGTTTTCAAGCAGTTTCAACTTCTCGACAGTCAGGAGCCTGCCTAATGTTTTGTGGCTGCCTCTGGTCATTGACATGGTACAAACTGCCTTATCTCCCTGTGGGAGGGAGGTCATTGCCAAACCCATGGCTACTTGACTGGGCAAGACAGCAGTCTACAGTGATTCAAACACATAGCCTGAGCCAAGCAAAGAGCTTATAACAAATAGCCTAAAATAGCTCCAGTTTGAATGTGGTTCAATTTTTCTCTGTATGTCAACAGATGACCTGCACTGTCATGTCGCTATGTATGATTCAAGAGGCTTGCTTAAGTATTTTACAGTAAAAAACCCTATTGTTTAGGATTTCTGCAACTTGGTCACTTTCTCAAATATCCTCCTTTACTTTGCAAAGCCCTTTCAATGACCCTTTTTTTGAGCCCAGCTCACAAATCAATTGTTCTATTTTAATTTCCAATATTGCACTTCCTTCCAGAGTGCTTGTAGGATGGTGTTGTGCATGTTGCCATCAGCTTGTGCAGAGTTCCCCAAGAACTCCCTCATTGGGCAGGAAAGTAGTATTAGCAGAGAAGTGGAGAAGGTAGGAGTTCAAGCAGTCTTATCTCTGTCCCCTCTCACCATTAGGGCTGCTGGAGTAGAACATTTATTTGTGAGATCAGATATCCACCAAAGTAGAGTAATGTCTGTGCAGCTGACCATCTGGGATGTCACATAAAGGAGCCCAGGAGAATTTGTGGCTTAGGGAAGGAGGGAGCACTGAGTCTAGCATACGTGTAAACTAGAGCTGGCCTCTTTTTCCCCAGTTCATCCAGATCTCCCCTGACTGCCCACACTTGGCAAGGTTCATCCATCTGTGATTTCCTAGCCCTATGACTCACTGTATGTGAGCAGCATGACTCAAATGCCAAATTTCTTTCCAGGATCTTCCATTATCAAGATTTTCTAGAGCACAAGACAAAGTCTCAGATATATATTGCACAACCTCTCATCTGTCTCCTGGTGCTGCTCAACTCCTCTTTATGGGAACAGAGGGTCACTTTTTGGGATGCCTCAGAGAGGATAGGGACCTTCTGCCTCAGAAAGGATGGCACAAGATGACCCTACTTCTTTTTAATTTTGCCATGTGTTAGTAGACTGTCCTGCATAACAGGGGATTTGGTGTAGTACTGCAGTACAATGAAGGAACTCTAGAGCAAATATGAAGTTGCTTCTGACCTCTGTATGTGATATTTTTACATTATGGACAATAAAAGCTGATTAAAACTTGCTGCAACAGTCAGATTTTGTATATGGTATCAGATCACAGTGTAAACAACTACTATGAAAAGAACAACATCAAAAAAAAAAAAGAGCAAAAGCAACCGTTGCATCAAACCACATGGGCTTTTGTAGTAAAGGGTTATCAGAATTGCAAAGCATATGTGCTTTGCAAGCACTGAGAATTTCAGCTGTGCCATGCCTGCAGCAGTTAAAGGAAGTTACCCTCACTTTACAGATATGGCAGTGGGCTAACTGGAGAAATTGACAAACCTGCTCATGGTATTCTCTCTTTCTAGACATTTCTCTAGTTATAAACCACCTGCTTTTAACAAAAGACATTAGTTTTCTCTTATGATACTGATTCAAAGGAATTGTGCATCATTAAGAAGAAGAGCAATAGCCAGTGCAAGGACACAGGATGAGGTGGGATCAGGGCACTAATGTCAAGGACTAGCAGACTGCAATTCCAAACCACTGCTCCAGTTCTGATCCCATTTGCCTAAGGGCCAGTCACTTGGGGTTGCTAGAAAATTGGGATCATAGTAATCCCATGCCTCACCATCTCATGTGAGGGTGCTTAAAGCTTAAAGAAATGGTTCAAGTATGTGCTCATACCACAGCCCTGTCTCTCTCTGGTCTGTATTTCCTGGCACACCTATCCCTGTGACTGAAGCTCCTTGTGGCGGGACAGGACACCTGCAAGATGGAACTCTGAGAGGAAGCCCAAGGCTGTGTGTTTCCGTCTGGGGAGGAACAGCAAAACTTGAGTTAGCTGCAGGTGGGGAGTTGCCTTTCTTCTCCATTCAAAGCACCAGTAGCTGCTGCTCTTCTGCTCACAGTGCTCATGGCCTTGCTGGGGAAACCCTACTGGCAGCTCCAGCCCACCATGGCAGAATGACACATGCTGTTCTTCAGGAAGGCAGTGCTCAATCTTCTCTGCAATATTTTTACCTTGCTCTTTCCCAAGCATAACTTGTTGTTTTGGTGAGTAGTGTTTTTTTTCTCTCCTTTCCCACTGGTGTTGCTCGTCTCGAATCTCATAATTTAGGGCCAGACTCAGTAAAGCCCTGTCTACCTGCAATAGTGGAGAAACCCAAGCCCTGAAGAAAAGACTAAATATTGTACCAGGTGTCCTCTGTTCTGAAATGTACTGAATCTCACGGATTCTACAGCAGAAAAGCAGTCATTAAACAGCCATAAGCAAACAAACAGTATTGTCAGTTCACATTTCTCAGGGAGTCAGCTGAAACCCACATCTTAGTGCAGACAGAAGAGGTAAGTGAGGCACAGTGTCCCCAAGACAATTGCATTCTTCCTTTTGGTAATGGTCAAATGTTTTCTTTGCACTACCACATCTTTTGTAAAGAGCTTGCTGAAGGGACACTGATTTTTGAAAAGCCAATAATTTATTTTAAAGGTTTTCTTTTTTCCTCCATTTTTGTACTAAAAATAGATTGTTTTCCTACACAAAAGTAAGTAGAAAATACCACAAAGAGTGATAAGGCACAACTTTTTCAGTATGACTGGCAAAGAGTAGCCTTTACTGCTCTTCAAAGGTACCAGCTGATGAGATGATTGTAATTCACATGAAAATAACAGACTGGTAAAAAATTATTCTCTTGTTTTAAAAGTTCAAATAAACCACTCTCATAATAGCTTTTAAGTTACATTTATGTTAAAAAAATGACAAGTCTATGCTAAATCTGAAGTCAGAGCTCATCACAAATAAACAGAAGGAATCAATGAAAATAGATTGGTAGAATCAAAGCTGAATTAACATGATGGCACAATTCTAAATAAATGTGTTTCTCAATACATTCTTCTTAGAAAGAGAGAGAAAGATAGCACGAGAGAGTTTGAGCTATGCATTCAATCTGTGCTTAAGCAATGGTAACAGTATAGTAAAAGCTTGTCTTTATTTCTGGCACAGCTCTCTGTCATAATCCCATTGCATACTTTCAAATGTATTTTTACATTGCTCAGCTTCTGTCAACAGATTCATTCAAGGATATGTTATTTAAAAGACAAATGCAAAATTCACAGAACTTTCAATGTCTACTCTGACTGACACATCTATAATGAAGGATCACTAAATCACCCCTTTCCAAGTGAAAATAAAATTAGAAATAACAGATACCAAAAATGGAAGACAGCCCCTGTATTTAGTTTCAGTGTGCCAAGATGATACCAAATATAGTTCAAGACTTACTTCCATTAAAGATAGTGACCAAAAAAAAAAAAAAAAAAAAGTGCTTACCTTGCCTGACTTTGCATTAGTAAACATTCCTGCATCCAATTTGAGGAGCTATGTTTAGAAATGTATCTTTACCAGGAAACTAAGTAGGCTTCAGTGAAACCAAAACAGTCCTGGGCCTAACTCTGTCACTAGTGAGACGGACGAAGTCAATAGGAGCTCCACGAGCCTCACTGACCTCCAAGCCAGACCCAGAAACTTCACCTTCTCTTGCCTCCACCATGGGGTAAATCATCCCTCCCAGGCTGCACAGATAGAGGAGGGTTTCTAAAGCCATATGAAGCCATACCAATTATTTAAAAAGGAACAGCATTATTGAAAAAATGTTATACAAGCAGTGGTAAACCTTAGTGGTCTGGGTTTCAGACAACAGAAAATCCCTTTGACAAGTAGTAAACACACTAAAAATAGTACTTGGTTCTTTTTAAAGTCAGCTTAAAATAATTCTTTTTGCTTTTTGTATCCTGTTTTGCAGTTTCATATGAAGGCACCCTGCAATCTTTTACCAGCAGTAACAATTAGGGACAGGGAACTGCTTGAGAGAGTCCAGTGCAGAGCCACAAAGATGATCAAGGGAGTGGAACATCTCCCTTATGAGGAAAGGCCAAGGGAATTGGGTCTCTTTAGCTTGGAGGAGACTGAGGGGTGACCTCATTAATATTTATAAATATGTAAAAGGTGACTGTCAGGAGGATGGAGCCAGGCTTTTCTCAGTCTCAACCAATGATAGGACAAGGGGCAATGGGTGCAAGCTGGAACATAGGAGGTTCCACATAAACATGAGGAAAATCTTCTTCATGGTGAGGGTAACAGAATACTGGAATGGGCTGCCCAGAGAGGTTGTGGGGTTTTCTTCTCTGGAGGCATTCAAAACCTGCCTGGACACATTCCTGTCTAACCTGATGTAGGTGATCCTGCTCTATCAGGGGGATTGGACTAGATGATCTTTCAATGTCCCTTGCAATCCCTAACTTTCTGGGATTCTGTGAAATTACTACAGTGTTGTTCTGCAGCCTGTTGTGGAGTCTAATGCAAATAGAGAAGATCATAGGACTGTCAAACGAGGGCCACATCTCAAGAGCAAAATTCCAGTCTGCGAGGAGTGCCTACATCTCAAAGTGAGATTTTAATGCACCAAATGTATCTGGGAACAGAAAAATACTAATTTCAGTGTCCTGAGCAACCAAAACAGAAAGGAGAAGGATTAATGTGACTGCAATGTTCTTTAATTCTTCACATCATAACTTGTCCAGGACAGGCTGTGACCATATCCTGAATCACTTCGATCTCACTAAAGACTGCCTTCCCTTAAGCAACCTTCCCCTCCAGGTCCCGGCTATCACTGGGAAGACATCACCCTTTGCTAATAACAGAGAGGAAGTATATCTCTTTCTATACCAGGCATGAGGAATGGGACTGATCTCATCTCCTTTACATTTGAGCTAGACATCTAGATCCCCTTAGCAGTCAATGGAGAGAAACAAGTACTTGCAAAGGAAGACTCATCTGACTTCTGTCAGACATGTGCTTTAGGATGAATTATACCTCAAAAATGGATGTTTTCCTACACTGACAATACAGGGATCTGGCTCAGAGTTCAATTTACATTTGGTAAATTCTATCCTAGGTTGGCTAATTCCCTGCCTTGCTTCAATACGTGATGCCATCTGCAAAATCTCTATAATTAATTTAATCATCTATGTTAGTTAGGTGCTCAGAGCATATATGAAATCAACACCTGTCCTGTATGAATTGTGGAAGCCTAGCCCAGTCACCACACTGGCTTTTCTGAATGTGGACCTGAAACACACCTCACCTTGCTCCTTCAGTTCCTGCGGCAACTGATCACATGCTTGCAAGAGCCCCCAAAATCTATCTTCTGGTTAGTTATAATAGGAAACTTGGTTTCTACGCTTCCTTTCTTGTGTCAGTGTCTTAAACAAACATTATTTGTGTGCTCTTTAAAGTACTAATTCCTTTGCAACCTACCTCCTGCTGTCAGTCCCAGATCATAAAATCATAGAATCACAGAAATGTCTGGGTTGGAAAGGATATCTAGAGGTCATCTAGTCCAACCCCCCTGCTGAGAGCAGGGACATCCTCAACTAGAGCAGGTTGCTCAGAGCCTTGTCAAGTCTCACCTTGAATGTCTCCAGGGATGGGGCCTCAACCACCTCACTGGGCAACCTATTCCAGTGTTCTACCACCCTCATGGTAAAGAACTTCCTCCTTACATCCAATCTAAATCCACTCCTTTCTCATTCAAAACCATTGTCCCTCGTCCTTTCACTCCAGGCCAATGTAAACAGGCCCTCTCCAGGCTTTTTGTAAGCTCCCTTCAGGTACTGGCATGTGGCTATTAGGTCTCCCTGGAGCCTTCTCCAGGCTGAACAATCCCAGCTACCTCAGCCTGTCCTCGTAAGAGAGGTGCTCCAGCCCCTGATCATCTTTGTGGACTCCTCTGGACCTGCTCCATCAGGTCCATGTCCTTCCTGTGCTGAGGGCTCCAGGGTGGGATCGAGTATTTCAGGTGAGGTCTGACCAGAGCAGAGTAGAGCAGCAGAATCCCCTCTCTCGATCTGCTGGCCACACTTCTTTTGATGCATCTCTGGATGCGATTGGCCTTCTGGTCTGCAAGCACACAGTGGCTGCTCATGTCCAGCTTCTCGTCTACCAGCACCACCAAGTCCTTTTCTGCAGGGCTGCTCTCTATTGCCTCTTCCCCAAGCTTGTATTGATAGTGGGGATTGTTCTGGCTCAGGTGTAGAACCCTGCACTCGCTCTTGTTGAACTTCATGGGGTTTACCTGGGCCCACCTCTCCTGCTTGTCTAGGTCCTTCTGGATGACATCCCATCCCTCTGGCATATCAACAGCACCACTCAGCTTGGTGTCATCTGCAAACTTGCTGATGGTGCACTCGATCCCGCTGTCCATGTCATTGATAAAAATGTTAAACAAGACAGGCCCCAGCATGGTCCCCTGAGGGACACCACTTGTCACTGCTCTCCATATGGACTTTGAGCCATTGACCACTACCCTCTCCATGAAGCCATCCAGCCAATTCCTTATCCACTGAACAGTCCACCCATCAAATCCGTATCTCTCCAGCTTGGCGAGTAGGATGTTGTGGGGGACTGTGTCAAAGGCCTTGCAGAAGTCCAGATAGATCACATCCACTGATGCAGTCACTCTGCAAATATTATTCAGAGTGGCTTGGTGACTCCATCTGCCAGTTCACTCAGAACTCTGGGATGCATCTCATCGGGTCCCATATGTTCAGGTTCCTCAGGAGGTCATGAACCTGATTTTCACATACAACGGGAGTGATTTCACCACCTTGATTCCTGCCTTGTAGGTGTTTTACTTGGGAGGTGTTCGAAGAGAGGTTGCCAGTGAAGACTGAGGAAAAAAAATGATTGAGAACCTCAGCCTTCTCTTCATCTGTTGTCACTAGCTCCCTGTTCTTGTTCTTCAGGGGGGTATGTTTTCTTTCACCTTCCTTTTTTTTCATTGATGTACCTGTAGAAGCCCTTCTTGTTATTTTTTGCATCTATTGCCAAGTTCAGTTCCAACCGTGCCTTGGCCTTCCTGACCTCATGCCTACACAATCAGGCAGCATCTCTGTACTCTTCCCAGGACACCTGTCCCTGTTTACACTGCCTGTGAAGCTTGTTCTTACTTTATAGCTTGACCAGCAGGTTGTGACTCAGCCGTGCTGGTCTCTTCCCTTTCTTGCTTGATTTCTTACACTTAGGGATTGAGAGCTCTTGTATTCTATGAAAAGTGTTTTTAAAGATCTGCCAGCTAAGAAACATCATTACTATGCTTGAGAGTACTGCTCCTTGTATAGCTCCATGTATAAGAAGTTAAGATGAAATAGAGTTTACTTAAAGCTTTTTACTTTTTTTTTATCCATTAAATTGTTTTGGCTTTATGAGAAATTGAGTATTCTTAAACTCAAGGCCTGATTTTCCAAAGCATTTCACACCTCTGTTCCCACTGAGGTATCTATTAAGATTACTTTAAATCCCTCCACCACAGTGTATGAACAATTAAATATTTTGAAGAAAAGACAATAACAGTGCCACTTTCTCGCTTCATGTTTAACACAAGGAGACCACAGAAGAAATGTTGAATGTAGCATAACTCTGGTTTTGCTATAATTAAAGTGCAAAAGCCCTAAAATTTAGGCTGAAATTGGGCTGACTTAAGTGCCTCAAAAAACTCAATATTTATTTAGTTACATTGCAATTTTCTGGCATCATGGACAAGGTCAAAATAATCTGAGCAGGGTGCTCCCAAAATCCAGGCTTCACTCCAAATCAATTTCCTGCTTGTACTGTCTTCAGAGGTGAAGATTTGATTTGTGTTGGAATTATTCTTAATGTTACTGAGGTTCAAACTGTGGCTTGACTGTTCTTTATCTGACCTCACTGATTCCAGATCATGGAAAAGCAATGATAAAGCTGTTACAGAAGGCAGTCAGTGTGTGAACAATATCAGTCTAAATCAGATTGTGATACGTATAAACACAATATTAGGGTAAGACTTTCAGCCAGCCTTTTACAACAGATCCTGCATGGCCTCAGAAGATGAACTGTAGCCAGTCTCAGAAAGCTCAATAAAAGACATAAGTGATGAATCTCAGACAGATAGCTACAACCAATGCCTACTCAGAAAGCTGGGATTTTGCTGGGGAAATGCAATATATTTGAAAAAGGAAAGTAAATTATATATGTGAATGCTTGCTAGAAGAAAGGGTGGGGTAATTGAGAGAAGGCAGGGGACTGCTGGGAAGAAGTAGAAGCAGGAGTCCAAAAGGAGGTGATGGGAGAGAAACTGGAGGAAGATGAAGTGGCTGGCAAAATTAGCAAGTGCAAGGAGCCTGCCAATGGTGTATTCTTCCCTTTAAGTGTGCTAAGATCTAAGAGAGATGACAGGGAAAGAGGGGACTGTCTGAGCTCCCAGAAATGCTGACTGAAATGAAAGAGAAGGGATGGCTAAATTTTTTTTTCTAAATTCTATCAAAAATCTCCTCTCACCCTATTTATAATACAGAAATTTTATTGTCAAAAACCCAAAGCATAATAATAACAAATGCAGATTGAAGTTTGACTGCGGATAGCACATGCAGTTCTGGAGCATCAGGCTCAGTAAAACCTACTGCCGTGAACTCATCTGGTGAGCATGCCAGAAATTCCCAGGGACTGTGACTTCCAGGGGGTCACAGTTAAGGTTCTGCGGGTATATGCCAAGACTTCTCATTTTCTGTTTTTTCAGAGGTTTGAGTTTTGCTGATCAAGGCATTTTGGAAAGGCATGGGAAACCACTGGGCAATTTTAACTCTGTGTTAACAAAGATAGTTTTTCGTCATTGAATTAGCTTAAAGGGTGTCAGAGTGTGTGTTGAAGAGGAGTTGCAGAGGGGAAACTATGCATTCCTGAAGGAAACTCGCTTGGCCTGAAGCATTGTATAGAATACTAGAGACTGAACTCTGATATACTGAAGAGTTCCGGTGGGTGAATACAGCTACAGGTTTCTGTCCATCCATCCTTCCAATCCTTTTTCTGAAGGAGGAGAAATACATGGGTAGAGAGGATCTCAGCACTGTCTGTATTTCTGTTTTATACATAGAAATCTTACATATTCACTGTGAACTCAGGATAGCTGTATATTTTCTGAACAGGATGCTTATAGATATCATATCCCTGAGAGCTCCATAAACTGCACATGAGTATATAACCTGCTTCTTTAGAGAAGCATGAAGAAGCATGGCTAAACATATCTGCAACCTGGTCAACAATTTTGTTAAAATGGCTTAAAGTGAGCTGTTTTTTTGATTAGGGTATTGTCCTCTAATGCAAAGAGCCTAAGCCAGAAACATCTTTTTAAATAAAATCTAGTATTTTATTTTTTAATTTTATTTCAGACAGTTTTCTGGATTACAAATAACCATAAAGGGCTGTTTTGATTATGCTGGTCTGGTTCTGCTTTAGGGAGTTCCTTTAGCTGCTAAGCTACATACTAACTCAACTGGAGCTCTTTCACCCTGTTTTTACACTCATTGTTCTATTGTTCAAAGACAGCTTTCAGTTACAGAGTGTAAAGTCAGGGTAACTTGTCATTGGCAGGTTTATCCTGAACTTAAGAGAGGTTTTACTTTCATGGTATTTAAAGGGTTCTGGCTTGTCCTGGGGGGTAATTTTTTTCAAAGGAAAATAGGGCCTAGCATATGGGTCAGATAAAAAGATGTCTCACAGAGAGGTGATGACATTTTTAGTGGACAGTTATAAGGAAAGACCTGGCTATAGCAGAATTTTCTTTCTAAATACATCTGTCTCTGAGGCATGAAGAGGCATGAGGTGTATGTCTGGTTTTGAGAAGTAAGTACGGTGTTCTAGATACCTATAAAGTATCTAATCCTGCAAAAATCTTCCACTTGATAATCTATGTGACACTGTCTTTTATAGATGTATGTTTATTTGGGGAAATAAAGAATATCCTTAAACTGCCTTTAATTTTATTTCTTATTTCATTTCATAACACCTTCAAGCTATAAAAGTGTAAAAATTATTATGTCAATGGGATATTAGAATTTGATTTTTTTTTTTTAAGAACATTTAATTACACTTCCAGACACAAGAATCTGCTTCTCAAAGCCACAAAAATCACTCTTGCTGCTGTGCCCTAACTGGTCTAGAGATCCAAATTTCTCTGCTGCTATGGAGGCATAGGAAATGAAAAAGTACTCATGTAAAATAAATGTAAAAAAATTTCTCACAACTGGACATATGCAAATAAAAATAAAGCAAGATTTTCAACAATATACAGACTGAATAAATCAGATAATGAACTGGAAATGGAAATTGACTTACTATACAAAGCATATACTCTATGTCTGTATATATTTATAGCTACACAGATAGAATATATATTTAGCAAAACTGTGTCTTATGAGAAGAAAGTGCTGACAGTCATCTCAACTTGAGATGTCTATTAAAAACTCAGAGAGGGAGAAAGAAAGCACTGTTCTGATGCAGTACGGAGCATAGGATTTCTCAGCTGCTTTTTCCATGCTGTCCCTGAGGTTAAGATCCTGGGATTATAGGTATTTACAGTGTTGGTTTACTATCATGAAAAATGTTACTCTTCTCCAGGTGACTCAGAATTAGCAAAAAAAAAAAAAACAAAAAAAAAACAACAACAACAAAAAAAACCCAAAACTCATCAAATCTCAACATATTATTCATGGATTTTTGCCTGTACACTGTTAGGGAGAGATAACTGTACTTTCTTTGCAGTTCCTGCCCATGACCCTGTACTGCCACAGTCCTATTTATTTTCCTCAGCAGGAAAAATTCCTGATACTTTTCAGCACTGGTGCAGCTCCACTGGCTGTAGCAGTAATATAATCTGAAACCCAGGAAGATGAAGAGCTGTGTTACACAACAGTGCACACCATGTATGTTACTAGGCTTGCACTAGGGTGGAGACATGCAGCTATATGTTTCCCAGGACTTGTCTCTGCCACAAAATGACATCATGCCAGACAAACAAAGAAATAAGGTATCCAACGCTGTTTGGAGCTTGGTTACAGACAAGGTAGATAAAATGCATCCCATTTGATGTCAGCTATTTGAAAGCTGGGCATCTAATTTAAACCAGTCATCTGGGCTTTTTCCACAGTGAATAGAAAGAGAAGTACTGCAAAGGGAGAGCCACCTTCTCCACTTTTGAATAGACTGAACAGCATTTCTAAAGAAACTCTCCTGCTTGATCAGTTGGGTTAGCAGTGACTTCTGACAGTTTGCAGTGAAACTTTTAACAGCCACTTGAAGGAGCTCAGCTCCATCTGCTGTGGACAGAAACTTTCACAGACCAGCCAGGCTTCCTGGCTCTGATTTCACCCAGGTGACATCAAGGGTCCAAGCCCATCTGGGCTCACACAAACATAAACTGCTCTATATTAGTTATTTCTCTGAAGCCCAGCTACATATCTGTAAATGGTATTCAGCAGTTTGAAATACCTATAATTTTCCAGATTGATAACATCTATCATACACACAAGATATAACACCTTCTTATCCCAAAATCTCTTTTTTTTTTTCAGTTACACCACTAAAATCTAAAGATTTAGCTCTATGCATGCAAAAAGGCTAAATAGACATTTTGAAATTATACCTCATCTCCGTACACCCTTTGCAAACACCTAAGTTATTTTCCATAGACTGTCATATTCACTATTCAGTTAAATTTTTCTACTTCTTTTGGCAAAGGTCAGTAATAATCAAAATGTTTGTGCACAACAGTATAATTTTCCCTAAGCATTGGAGTTTGCCTTTGGAAGGAGTAATGATTTTTCCCTTATGTATAAGGGACGCTTCTTAAAATTTGGGGTCAAACAGATCTGTTACTATGAAGCTAGCAATTTTGACAGGTTTACTGAGCAGAATGCAGCTTTCTACTAGCAAGGGGTTTTATGAGTGAAATTAGAATCTCACAAAATGTGTCTTTATGCAGCTCATAAAGGAAAACGTCCAAACTAGAATATTCCATTGATATTAAATACACATAAATCATTATGCTGCTTGCTGCATGACCTGAAGACCATGGAGAAGATAAAAATCAGCAGCTGGAAGGCATCCTGCCTTCCTGCAAGCCTCCCCACCCTATATAAGCATGGTCAGGAAAGGGACTAAGGTGGTGTCTTAATAAACCCCCTAGAAAACATGGAATATGTTGGAAGGTAATTCTGATGTTTGTCTTGGTCATTTATACTCCCTGTCCCCCCTCCTTGGAGAATGAAGAATACAGCTGCAGCAGAAGTGTTGGATGAACCATGGCCCCTCCAGAAGCTGTGGGATATTTTAAGAATGAGGAACAAATTTTTAAATTTTCAGAGGAAAATGTTATTGGGAGAGCTAGGAATTGGCACAGAGGCTCAGGTAGCATGCTCAGTTACCCTGAGATCTGTCCCAAGGATGTAGACTAGCCCATGTCTTTTTACCGCAAATATATCCTAAACATTTACCATTGAAGATGTTTCCATGTTGAAGCTTTGGAGACATGTCCCCCTTTCCTGTACACTTATAGCCATCTATATAGTAAGTTTGCAATCAATGTGTGTGCCATGTCCTCTCAAAGTGATTCAGACAGATTATATTGCCACAGCCTTATTGACTGCTGACCCGAAGACCGTATTTTCCTTAGCCATGTGTATAAATCTGGTTGAAAAATAGATGTCTTTTTATTGTCTTTTAATTCATACACTTACTCTGACAGACCAGTGAAACTTTCTATGTTGCCTTCGAATGTCAGCCTTGTTGTTCACTGGCGATCAAGATGAATGTTTTAAAGGGGCCATGGGCAGCCTAAACTAACCAGGAACCTCAGAACAAATGCCTCTGGAAAGAAAATTAATGAAACCAGCACTCAGAGAATCAACTGGTATTTTCCAAGAGACAAAAAAACCCCAACTCATACACAGGAAACTAAAAAGACAAACTCAGGGTATTCTGAGATAAAAGCTGTGAATGGAGGGGAAGTCCAACTTTTAGCACAAGCATAATAATTAAGAATCCAAGTCAGAAGAGCTATCCTTTCCTTCCAATCTCTTTAAGTGACAAAATCATGTGCAAATTCTGCACATTCAAATTCTGCATGAGAGTACACATGTGTTGCCATAAATTTGTAAGTAAGTGCAGAGAATTTCCTGCTTTACTCTTGGAACCCCCCCTCATTTGTCATCTAAAGAGCACATGGAAGGCTTGTTTCCCTTCCCTCTAGGGAATGTGGGATTTGATTGTGGTATGTACAAAATTTTCCAGGCTCTTTACACCAGAAGTATTTGAGCAAGTTCCAGCTGACTCCCCTCCTGTATTTGTTTGGAGTTTGCTGAATTTTTTTCCTGCCTGTTCCCATTGTTTCTGGAGAGTGCCTGGTAATAGTTTATCATCTGGTAGAGGCTGGTATGAAGGCATTTGCTAGAAGAGGTATAAACCATCTTTAGTGTTGCAGGGACTGCCCTTTTTAAACAGCATTGCTTTCAAAAATCACTGGAGATTTTCAATGAAACAATTTTTGTTTGTTTGTTTGTTTGTTTGTTTTTCCCAGGCTGGATTATTAGAACAGAATATAACATTGCCATACATGCTCAAATACAATCATCTGCCTTACACCTCCTCCTGAGCCTTCACGAATTACATATTTTATGGGAATTGCATGAAAGAATATTTTGCATTTATTCTTGACATGAATTCAGTTGTTGCATGAAAAGTGCTGAGTGTTGACACCTTTACTGAACTGTCAAAAAAACAACCCTCAACAGCCCCCACTGTAAAAACTCAACCAAGAAACCCCTGTTTATTGTCCAAAATGCAGTACTGGCAGCCACATGCCCCCACCAGTCACTGTTAGTAGGTTGCATTTTTTCCCTCTTATATGTACGGTGCCTGTTTTCTTTAACATTTGCCACAGAAGTTTAACATGGCTACAAGGATGCTAGGAAAGCCTTTCCCCTTTCTGCTTGCTGACTCCATATCACTATTTTAAAAAATCCAACTGAACCCCAACCTTTTTAACCAAAGAGTAAGACATATAGTAATGATAAATCTAAAACAACCTCAAAACATCAAAACTGAACAAACAAAACACCACTACCACATCCATAATTCTTACCCCAAAAGGGATTTAATTACCACTGTTGATAGGAGGCAAACTGCTCAAACACTGTTTTGGTTGTATGCAGCTATGAAAGAGAAAAAAGAGGGAATGATGTTCTAAATGAGATGTTAAATAATACTTATTACACAAACACTGTAACCAGCTTCACACAGAGACATGCAGTTTGACAAGAGGGCCCATTTAAGCAAGCCAAAATGTAGGGAAAATATCAAAAGATCTGCTGCATATTTTTTCCAGTTTATTTTTCCCTCTTTTCCTCTCTGCACTAACAGTTTTAAAGAGGTCAAAGATATTCAAAGTGAAATGTCACCATTCTTATAAGCTTAAATAAACTATTTATTAGCGGTAGACTAAGTACTCTGGAGAAATTTATTTGCCCTGGCAATAATATTTATAAATGACCTATGAAATATTATGACATTGTACCAGTAGCATTGCAGTTTGCCTGTTAGGATTTAGTTGCAGTCAGCAAGTGCACTTAGAGGGGGGGAATATTTCTGTGCAGGGCCAGCTAAGTGTGTAGGCAGCACTTGGGAGAAGATGAAAAGGCCATAAACACAATCTTTTCTTTGACACTGGCAATAAATAAATATTGAAGCAATAAATTAAAGAATCATTCAGCTCAAAAAGAAATGCAGCCATTTTACAGTCCCCATCAATTTAATCTCTGCTGCTTGTAACAGAGAGGTCTAAATGCAGTGTGGCTAAAACAGGGAGCTGAGTTCCTCAGCCACAGGATGGTGAAGGCTGCGAGACTACCAGAGGGGGAACACAGGCACCTATTGAACATAAGGACACATGGGCTGCTCTTTACATTTCTTTTTATGACCAATGCACCAAGGCAGGAATGACAACAGAAACCCAGCAATTAGGTATTCCAAACAGAACTGCTATTTTAAGAACAACAAACTTCATGAATGGTTTTGGGGTGGAGAGTTTAGAAGTAAAATGTATATGTGCAGACAAAGGTTTAAAATTCAGATTATTTAAATGTTAATAAATACTTCATTGGAACACTTCTCCAAAATGACGCAGAAGCCAAAATCTAGTTTGCTTTAAATTATAATGATGCTGTAAGAAATGGCTCATGTTGGTGGCATTTGTCCTCCATCACAGGACAGATGAAAACTGAGCAAAAAAACCCCCAACAATAAAGCCGATTAATTACAAAACTAGACATCACTTCCTCAGGTTCTGATGCCAGTTTCAAGCACGGAGGAAAATAAGAATAAAGGACTTCAGAATTGGGTTTCTTGAGCATTTTCAGTTAAAGTCTTAATTTATTTTATGGTCGTTATGATTTTATGGCATGCAACATATACACAACAAAAGATATAGGTATATATCCAGGTATATCACTGCAACAAATCAACACACTATGCAGATATCAGAAAGCAGCTTATATCTTCATTTTTATTTCCACTGAAAAAGAAGTTAAAGGAAGTAACTGTGGTGCAAACACAAATATCTCCTTGGAGTTTAAACATAGAAATCACAATTTGTAAGACCGACAAATGTCATGTAGAACATGTATTTCCAAACATCACATATACTTATGAGGTTATTCATTTTATGCTTCATTTAGTTGACATATAATTTATTAGTTAATTTCCTATACTGCACTATTCTACATTACAGTATCTCCTCATAAAATCTGCATTGCTTTGGACAAATGCTATTCCACCATACTAGCCTAGCAATTATGGTGAATGCTTATGTGTTCATTCCAAGCTTGCACTGTAGTTATCTCATGCATGCAAGCCATACAGGTTGAGATTCTTAGTTTTCAGATGAATAGTGGCTTTCAATGATACATTCAGTAAAATTCTACTTAGCATTTTTTTCTGAGATCAAGATGGTTGCATAAGGAGGAAAGAAACAAAAGAACGTAATTTGAATGGCACTTGCATGAAATGTAAAAACTTTCTTTTAAATATACTGATTTGGTATGTGCACTGTCCTCAATAATATCAATCTAAAAGATTGTATATAAAGAAAGATGTATGAGAAAGAACGTGTGTAAAGTAGATGCTGAATTCTATTATTTCCCTCTCAAACCTTGTTTGCTTTATTCCGACTTCATTGTGATAATGCTGCAGAAGCATAAGACTGACACGACACAAAAAGCCCACAAACCTCAGTCCTTTTGGCCCTCCTATCATATGCTGTCAGACTGATGCAGTAGGCATCAGTGCAGTAGGCTTTATACAACACATTTTTAACTTTCCTTTTTGCTTAATTTTTGACCTGGATTTTTGTTTGTTTGGTTGGTTTTTTACTGATCCCTAGTTCTTCATGCACAAAATTTTAACAAAAAAAATGGTGAGCCCTGCTGAGATGTGGTTAGGAGCAGGTCCCAACAAAGTGCAAGTTACAGGGTGTGTCATGATTTTCATCTTTTTCAGCCTTAGCTCCTCTAGAGAGTGGCCCTGGGCATGAACCTCTACAAACTTGGCCCACGTTTCCTGTTTATAACCGAATAAGGTGTCTTTTGTCTAGTTTGCAAAACATGCACGGAACCACCCACTGCTGATCTTTAACATCTGCTTCCCAGACACACTTCTCGCACTGCACAGCTACCTGCTTTTCTGTGATTATCTGCCAACACCATGTGAGGGGGTGGGTATAGAATGTTTTTTTTTTCTCTCCAGAAATAATGACTAGTGAAAATGCAGAAAGCAAAGCAAAATATGATATCACATTGGCTAAGGCAGCAAAATTCAGAATCATGGTACTGCCTACAAATTTTCATTGGGATTCTTCTTATTTGTATCCTTGCCTTTAAGCACTTGTGCTAAACCCCTTTGAGCATTCAGAATTTTCTCTATGTATGGTCTAGATGCTGTCACATAACCACAGACCAGACTATGTGACAGCTCTCTGAGCTGGGCTTGAAGGAAAGAAGATCTGCCATGAGCCGGCAAACTGTTCTGCACCATGTATCTGTAACCCCAGAGTGGAAAGCTTTCCAGCAAAGCGGTCATCTGCCCACACCCAGCACTCATGGATGCTGGCCATGGGAAGACATCAGCTGTGTGTTTTCGAACATCAGCATCATCCATATTTCACAGCTGACGCTGGTGAGTTCTGGGTACCTGCAGGTACCTTCTGGCAAGTGAGACCTGTATGCCAAGCTGTGTGCTGGGGATGAAATCCAGAGCAGATATGACATGGGGGAGAAAATGCTGCCCAGTATGGCCCCATGCAGCAGCATACCTGCACCTGCAGTGCAGGACTATGGTTTTCCTCCTGGCGCTTGGTGTTCGCTGTCAGTGATTTTCAGATCAGATTGGCAGATGAGTGATTTAGAGATTAGACTGGCAGGTCAAATCTGGTACCTGGAGCTCTGTGGAAGCCTCAGCACAGTCCCAGAAAAGAACAAGATTCAGACCAGGCTAGGGGGGAACATAAGGTGAGGTTTCAAAAGTCCAGCTCAACATGTGTGAGACCTGAGAGGTCTCTTCTTACTCCATACCAAGGGACAGTCAACAAAGGAGCAATCAACCATCTATTTGCTCTGGAAAACAACAGGCTTGTTTTTGGCTAAATAAATTTCAACAGATCTGAGCTTTATCTTCAGGAGATTAAGTTGTGTCCTTCAGTTTCCTTTCTTTCTTCTTACTCTCCCTCCTCCTCCCATCGATCCTAACTTGCTGCCTAGCATCCTTCATATCTTTGTGTTGGGGCTGAGTGCAGCTGGGAGGTACATGGATGCTGTTACAATAAAGAAATGAAAAAGAATCATAAATGTAGGCTGATATATTAAAAGGTGCAATACAAGATACATTTTGTTCATTGCTCAGTCCAACTTGGTCTACTCTGCCTGCTTATTCTAGTTAAATGCACATGTCAACATATAAAAAGTTATTTCAGACTGCAACATTTCATTACCCGGGCCAAGCCAAATGAACACAGGAATAGCAACAGTACACACGCCAAGGAAAATGAACTTTTTTTTCCTCCTACTGTGACATTTTTGGAAGCAGCCAATTATACATTAAAAAAATCATGAATGAGCAGTGTAGTTTTGGAGCCATAACTTAAAGTGAAGTATTCCTTTAAATAAGAAATTAATATAATCATGACATTTTAACAGTTTTTCATGGTTCTGCATTCTTCTACAAGGACTCATTCTAAGTAAACCTATATGCTATATAAAAAGACCACAATAATCTTTTCCCACTAGTAAAATTGCTACTCTTATGAGTGTTACATATATAGGAGTTTTTACATACATAAACAGAATGTGGTCACTTGTGGGATCTATAGATTACATTGGGGGCATATTAAGGGAATAATATGTGCGCCAAATTTGTTGGCATGTTTTACAGTGTCTAGATTTTTCTATCCTGTGCTATTTTGTACATTTCCTGCACTGACATAAACGACCTCATTAACAAGAAATTGTAATAAGTATACATAGCTCTTAGTAATTTCCAAATCTGATCTTTGCTGGCTACAGCACACTTCTATTTTGTGACCTTCCTCTGTATGCATAGCCTTGGAGGACAAGGAGAGAGAGGGAAAAAAAAAATAAAATGAAACAAAAATTCTGCTCACATAAGGGAGTTTTCTGCTGAATGATGTAACTGGTACTCCCATCAGTTCGAGCTATGGTCAGCCTGCCCAACCATCTAGCAAAATTAAGTAAATGCAAAAAAGATATTTTGGGGACTGAAAATTACTGCCCAAATTCAAGCAGCTCATTTTTTCCTTCCAAGCCAAAGAAGGAAATCACACAGCAGCATATGGAGTACTCCATTCCCCATGTATAAAAGTTGTGTTGGCTTTATAGCAGTTCTTGTTGCCATTCAGTATCTTACCCCCCAAGTAGATATGTTTTAATACAGGATCAGAAGTCTATTTTTGCAATCCCAATGCAGGGTAAAATTTTGTGGGGATTCTGGGATCTGACCAACTTGCAGTCATCGCTACAGTAACAGTTACCCTGTAGCTGCGGCTGGAAAGAAAAGTTGCTCTCAACATCAGAAATGCTGCTTTGTTTTATTTTTTTTTTCTTTACATAGAAAATTCAGAATGTGGTATAGAGGGAGAGCTGAGAGCACCTAGCACAAGCCTACTCAGAAATTATAACAATATTCAGCATTCATAGAGCACTCACACAATTTTTTTAGACTCTAAAAGGAGGCTGAAATGTATAACATGTAAAAGCCAGAAAAAAAAAAAAAAATGTAGATGAAGAAATACAAAACATAAATCAGAGCTACATATATGTATACACATCCATACAACTGCACACCCAGTTAACATATACAATACACCAAAAAAGTGTTGATTAAGGCAGAGTCATATCAGGCTGCAGGACAAGGCTCAAACAAAATCTGTCCTGAAGCATGATTTGGAGGTCAGTTCCCAAAATTCTCTAAGAAAATCTAATTTGTTTGCAGTTTCTACATCCAGCAAGAGTGACTTCATGTTTCTCCTCCATCCTTCTCTGTCAAGCTACTACTTCCTCAACCTTATGTTTCTGCCCAGCCCTCATCTTCCAGCCACCTCCCCAGCCTCACAGATGCCCTCCCTGAACACTGCACAAACACTGTTACCCTGGGGCAATTGCCCACTAATTTAATGATGAGGGTGAATGGACAGGTCAGAGCTAAGGGATGCCCAGAAATGACTATCCTCAGGGTATTGCTGTGGTCTTGCCTACCTAGCCATTAATTTCTGAAGATGGGTATCCCATTTATATGCTAATCATACTTAAAAATTAGGCTTTATGGTGAGCATACTCTTTGGATATGGTCTTTCTGCCCTTTGAAAAATGGTTTCTAACTGGCTTGCTAATTTCAGGTATGTGTGGTGGTGCTGGGAAAAGACTGTTGTGCTTCAGTTTCTGGGTACTTGGCAAGGGCCATTCTCCTTCTATGGTATTTACAGAGAAAAGAGCTGCTTCTTCTGTTTGACTGCATATACTGAGGCAAACTAAACACTGCACAAAGATGCTAATGCTCTTTGCATGGCACCCACTCAATCTCAGTATAGGTTACAGGTTTAACCTTTCACGGCTAAGACGACTTGCTCTTTGTGGCTTTAGAAACTCTCTAGATACACACAGCATCATGTTGTGCAAAGCACTTAAAGGTCACAACCACTAAGCACCTTGAAAATCAGCAACAAAATTAACATTAATAGGCAGCTCATAGCAAAGAAGAGTAGGAAAGTTAAAGACAGTTGATGTGTTTGGGGTTTCTGCAAAAGAACATGGGCTTCTGCTGCCTCCTAGGGTATGTCTTCATGGCAGTGACTGGGAGATACCTAAACTCACGTTAAACTTCTCACTGCAGTGCATCTGGCAAAGTACTTAACGGTGTCAGACAAGTCAAGGTGCACAAGGTTTATGTGGCCTTTCAGGTGGCTTTTCTGCCTCCCCTGGATACCGTATAGCAATACAAATCAGTGTCTGCTAGAGCTATTAACAATCAGTACAACTAGACAGTCTTAAACCAACTAACATTTTAAATAAACATTACACATTTTATGTTCATCCTATTTCTTTTTGAAGTTTCAGTGTCCCTGTTTCTCATGTGTATCTCCACAGCAAGAAGAATGACCAATTTTAAGAACCCCCCACATAGTTGCTTGTTTCAGATACTGAAGCCTTAAGAAACATGCAGAGTAGTAGGAGATTTATGACATTATTGCGGAGCTGAAAACCTGTAATCTCCACTCCTGGAGAGGCCAGGGAAGCTGTATGACCCAGATACTGCATCCAGATGGAGATCAGATTGGACATTTGACCAGACCTGGCAGCAGACAACGTGACCCTGTACTAGCCCACATTTTAAACTACACTGTTTTGGGCACTTCCCGTAACTGTTAAACTTGCTTTACATGCCATTGCTGTATGCTTCACATCTTAAAAAAAAAACCCAACAACAATTCTTTTTTGTGTCAGTTATAGCCTCCTATTTTTGTTAGCATTTTTCAGAAGTGAAAATAGGACTGAATTTTCAGTACTTCTAGTTATCAGTTTCTGAAATCACTGAGGCACAAGACGCTGTCATATTCTATATGTGCACTTTAACAGTGGGCTGCAGGTCTCAGAAACATAGACCTGTCAGTTTGGTACTTAACAGTACCAAACAGTACTTTGCTCCCTTAAACAGGAGCAAAGCCTGCCATTGTATTTTTAGTGATTATTTCTTGATCTACCCGCTACACAATATTACTAGACAATTGTGCTAGACCTGCAGTAGAGATTGTAGGGTGCTGCAGAGACTAAATCACTTCCTGAGGTCCCCTCCAAGTTGAATTTCCCTGTGATCCCAAAATATTTTATGTTACCACAGCAATAGAATTGAGAGTGCTAGCTACAGCCTGACATGACAGCAGATACAGGCAGAGACAGGCATTTTAAGTTCAAAGAAAGATTAAAGGAGAGATATTTAGGATTGCTCAGTCCACAGAAGGGCAATGAACTCTTAAGCAAGCTGTGTTTGAGCCTGTGAGGAATACCTCTAAATGCTGTGTGACATACTTCTGGATAAGGTCTTTATACATCTCTCTGTATGATAGTATCCCAATACCTTATAGAAGCTGGAGTAGCACAGTACTGTTCTATAGGGGGGTAGACTATGTCTTGTTTGCATTTGGGCTGAGGTTTTCTGGTAGAGCCCTCTGGGTTTCTGAAGCTGGAGCTCCACGTGTAAGCCAAAAGACTGTACCTCCTTTATTTCATTCTATTCACAGTCAAAACCAATCCACACAAAACCATTTTATCCTGCAGAAAAACACTTGCTGATAATGAAAAAAAAAGCACTGTTCTTTAATTACAAGACCATGAATAAATACCTAGATAAACTTCTGAGTGATTTAGTGTTATTTAATTGTTTTCTGACATTGCATAAAATGCACTCAAGGATTAAGCTTATAAGAAACTAAGCACTGTACTCAGGTGGTTAGAAGACATCTGAGATACTCTACACCACCTCACCTCCTCAGACTCAGAATCCAGTCCCTTCTGGTCTCAAAGGACTGCAGTGTGTAACAGACACATTGACTAACATGTGTTTTACTAAAACACCCCAGAACACAGCACTGAAATCAAAACCAAACTTCTAAACAAGAAAAATATGTATATAATTTATCAACATTATTTACTAGTAGGAAAAGTATTTACATTGTAGGAGTGAGTATGTATTACTGATCTGTTCACTATTTTCTTGCTACATAAAATTTAAAGCTATGTGTTGCAAATAATAACCTGATGGTAAATATAGGGAGAAAAGAGTTTCTCAGTTTCTTGGCATTCGATATCTCTTTTCCTTGCTTCATAAGCCTTTATACACATTCCTTTATATGAATTTACTATTCAGTGAAAATTTTCTTCCCTAGATACAGCCAACATTTCTATGCAGGTTATCACAGTATTCCAATGTATCTTGGCAGGTCGTCCCCCTCTTCTCCCCCCGCCCCCCTTTTTAAAATTTTTTTTTTTTTTTTTTTTTTTTATTCTTTTAAAGAGGTGTATCATCCTGTAGCTTGCCTTGTACAATATTCTTCATACTGCTTATTCTATATATTTGATTGCAAACACCCAGAGACTAGTTATAGCAATTTAGACTCAATCTATTCTTCTAGTCCATCCCTTAGCATCTGCTGCTGGCCATCAACAGCAGCAGAATAACTCCATAAATAAAGAGATGTTTGATCTGACTCAGCATCATAGTTCTTCCATAAAACCTAAATCCAACTGCTAGCCTGGTAACCATTTGAATCACGTAAGTCTGGGTTTTTCCAGTGTACTTCATCTGATCAAGAGGAATTAGAGGTCAATATTACATGGTATTCAAATAATATTATAACTGCCCTACTGATCTGAAAAATATGATAGGTGAATTAACTACAGTAATTCTGAGGTAAGGAGCTCTATAGGAAAATTACTCTTTTTATCCTATAGGAAAACTTACCTATGCTCTCTGCGACTTCTTCATGATACTGGAAAGACTTTCATTCAAAATGAGAATGAAATAATGACAAATTAAAAGAAATTAATTGGAAATAAATCAGAAATGTCAGAAAAATCAGAGTATTTTACCCCAGTTCTGATTTTCAGAAAGTTGCTCTGAAATGGAAAATTGGAAACATTTCTTTCATCATTTGATTTAAAATACAGTTCCATAGAATGTGACACCTTTTCAAAAAATGTTCCATTGGAAACAAATTATCATTTTCAGATGGAGAAACATACCAAAATAAAATTCTCAACTTGTCTGTAGGGAGGACAGCACTTGCAGCATACAGCCATAACCAACTAAGAACAGCTACAAAATCTATTTTTTGAAAATAGCTTTCTAAATTAAATTGTTTAACATTGGAAGCAATTGGAGGTCATAAAAACTGTTCAAATTAAATTTATTTTCATCATAAAACAGTAATTTTTAAAAAGCTATTCATAAGAACAGACACATTTAATGAATTTATAGTTTTTTAAAATTTGAACAGGATAGAAGAATTGCTGAAATACTCCATTTTCACATTTCTAAATAAAGGCATCTTGTTTAGGGAATCAAGATGACCCCCTAAATGATAAGGATGATCATTTAGAACTTTATGTTAATTTAGAATAGCCTATTAAAAATTATAAAAGGTAGATGCAAATTATTTCTAGCTGATACTATTTCTTTTATTCTTTTAAGCTCTGTTCTTTGTGAGAGGATTTGACTTTTTATAAAAAAAAAACCAAAACAATTTTCAAGATCTTGAAAATACTCCAGGTAAAAATGTGTTTTTTCACCCAGCAATAGTAATTAAATTACTACATTGCTTCATAAACAACAGAACTAACAGAGCTTTGTTTCCTGTACATTTGTGGCTGGACTCTCTGGCACCTCAGAAGAGCCACGCTCACACTGCAGCCTTTTCTTCTGGGAGCACGGTGATTAACAAAGTGTCTGTCCTCTACCCAGGCACTCATTTTCTCCTAAACTTACAGGATATCAACATGTCTAAGCCCATGATCCTTTTCTCAATTCTGCTTAAAACAAGTTGTGATGCTGGGAAGATTTTGGTGAAGAAGAGGAGGAGACACACAGGCTGCCTCAACCACAGCCTTTGTAGTCAATGCTGCTATTTACAGTACCTTTTTCCCTGCAGATTAAGCAGCCCGGGTGCATCATGGATTAGGTTTCTAGCATCGTAACAGACAGTGAAAGGTTCCCTTCCCCAAAGGCTCTGTTATTTACCAGCAGCCCTAAATCACTTTGCTGTTTCTATCTTCCTTGGTACTCACAGTTAAACTGTGTGCTCTCCTCAAGGAGCATTACCTTGGAGTAGCGCATCTTCCACAAGCAACACTCCTTGTTTCTTATTGAATGTTAGGCAGCTGCAAACTGCTGCTGTGCAGCATCTGGCTGTGAGCCCCTGCCTCCTCCTGCCCCAGCGTGCTCCAAGGTGTCATAGGCAGTGTTTGCTGGGTGGGTTTGGTTTTCACCAGAAGAATTTCAGTCAAGAGAGCAGAAAAGCAACTAAATTGCACCAATTGCTTAATCACACAATCCTTGAGACTGCTGTAAATGAAATCAAGCTATTCAAGCTGGATCCTCATCAACAGTCAGTGCAATCACTGGGGACCAGACACTGCCATCTGCATGCTCATTTATTGGGCTTTGGAATTATTTAACTTTTGATTTATGGCAGTGAATTGCATCCTGGCAAACATTCACTATGCAAAACTTTTTGCTCCCTCACCCATTAAAAATCAGGGTCTGATCCATGTGAAAGCCTCCTGCTGAGTTCACTATGTTTTGGATCAGGCCTCTGGTCTCAGGACTGGCAGATAATATACCATTTCTGTCCCATTTTCTTGCTCAAATTTAGATGCTCAAGTGTTTTCCATCAACATTTTTATGTTTGCTTTTGGGAGAATCTTCACAGTGGGTCAGGTTACTGTGATATAGAAAGGATGACCCACACTGACATACAAATTTTCCAAAAAATCTCAGCCTGAGGCAGACATCTGCCTTGGAGAATTTCAGCCCAGATGGCTAAAGTTTGACAAAGATGTAAGCAGTTGAAAATAGAGATCTATAATGGAAAGTGGTGTACAACCTTAATAATAGGAGGGTGCTACCAAGTACCACATAAGATAAGGCTCCATAACAAGAACCATAAGGGAAGAATTCAGGCAGGATTCTTTCATATCTGCTTCAGGGTATATGATCTATCTCTTCTTTTCTTTTGCATGAAAGGCATATCAGAGTTATTTTTGCCTGATTCTTCAGGCACTACCATCATAACCAGGCAGCTCAAAACCCGCCTTTCCCTCTCAACTGTATTAAACAAGGTTTATTTGAGAATGCCCAACCCATCCCAGATAGTCAAAAGAAGTCCAGGTTGTGATAGTTTCCCTCTGCATTGAGAAGTCAGCTAGAACAGTAGAAAAGTTATGAGGTCAAGATGTAAACTGTTGCTTGGTTTTCAGATAAAAAGCTATCTTAATGTTTCAGTACAAGAATGCATGCACAATTTCAGTTCCATGGTGCCTTAAATCCCCAGCATAACACAAAGATTCACAAAATAATTGAAAAACATTTTTCCACTCAGACTAATTCTGAACTTTTGGAGTTCCCATTTCTGCTCTCACATCACCTGTCAATTCAGTCCTGTTGAGCAGGATTAGAAGA
Source organism: Megaceryle maxima (assembly GCA_024605025.1). Lineage (NCBI taxonomy): Eukaryota > Metazoa > Chordata > Aves > Coraciiformes > Cerylidae > Megaceryle > Megaceryle maxima. The sequence continues at coordinate 3,163 of JANHGN010001165.1, read as the reverse complement.
CATGAGCTGGAATCTTGTTTAAAACCATGCAAGAAATTGCTGCAGTTTACACCTGTGTAAATCCTGTGTAACTCCATTGGCATAAATGGTAGCATGATTTGGCTCAAAGCATTAGGCTTTTTTTTTCTTTCTTTCTTTTCTTTTTTTTTTTTTTTTTAATTTTTTTTATTAGGCAACAACTTTACAATAAAAAATCTAATGACTACATGGTTATGGTGCAGAATCAATGGATTTGTGCTGGACTGCTCTGGAGTGAATGATATCAGTCTTTGTGTTTACTTGCACCCCATTCCAAATACACATTTATAGCATCTTTCCCTGTGAACCTCCTGTCCATTTCCTTGAACCGCACATAGTGTGCTCTAAGAACACATATAACAAGCAATACACCTTCTTCACAAGAGATATACAAGTAACTTCAGTCACATTAGTTATGTTAAGTATTGACTCACATATAGTTGTGTTGAGAAGAGATACTACAAAAATCAGCAGTGTCCATGCATGTTTACAAAATACAGAGGGGCAGGATGAAATGTATTTTCTATTTACGAGAAGAATCGATAGTGGAACTCAGATAGCTACTTTTAAGAATTCTCAGCCTGTTGTAGTAGCTAGGAAAATCCACATAATGCCCATTTGCAAAAAGCTTTCTGAAAAGCTTTATAGTATGGAATGACTCAATCTTTAAGAAACTAGGAACAAACAACCCACCTTAGTGCCAAAATATGTTTTTGTTCACAAATGCAGTTGTTGGATTTATTTCAGACATATTCTTGAAAACTCAAAAATGTAGCAAATTCACACATTGTGCAGTAATTTTCAGCTTTTTTTTTTTCTTTTCTTTTTTTTTTTTCCAAGCAGTTCAGTTATGCCCATCACCCTACCCACAAATTATAGGTTTATAACGGAAATTCTGACACGGCCTTCACTATGGTTGTGCTTGCAGGCACTGTCATGATAAATAATTTACTATCTAATGACTACTGATGTAATCACAGCAGGAGTCATATTCACTAACATCCATCTCTCCATGTTATTCGGGAGGAATAAGATGATAGGGAAATACCAGTCTTCTCTGATCCCATCTTCTTATCTCCCAACCTTAAAATGAGTGTTTAAATTGGTAAAGAGAGAGTTTACCACCACAATTCAATCTCTGTATTTGTTTATGTTGGACGACACTTTTGTTCTGTCTCACATTACTCATATGGATAAAGCTCAGAAGGGTTCTGCTTTACTGCCCTGTTTTCTCTTAGTGTTTCTGCATTTTTTAAATGCTACCAAATGGTTGCTTTTGGCTTCCAGCATTATCACATGTTGTCTATAAGTATGGAAATAGTTATGGTAATATGGACGTAAATCATAACTGTAAATACCACATAAAGAAGACTGCCATATAATTATAAAAATACCTAATAGATTTCTTTTTCAAAGACAACACAGCTGTCCCTTCTAACCTTTCATTTGTAGATTCTTTTCTCTTCTGTTTTTATTTATAGGTTGCCGTGCAGTTTGACATAGCACACCATGATTTTTGTTTCCAATTTTGAAAAGAAAAGAAAAAGAAAGAATACTCATTTCATCATAAAGAAGCATTAGTTTACAATTTTGAAAAGAAACTAAGGCCAGCTCTAGAACATCATCTTGGAACCAATCTGTCTCTTAATACATTTCAAAAGAATCTGTCAATGGCTACATACCAAAATTTAAAATTAAACCCTGCCATCGAGCTAAAGAAAGGGTCGGCCAAATGCCACACATCATGTGTTGGGAAAGAAGCCTCATTCTTTGTCTAAGCATCTCAGTGTTACTATGAAAGGAACCACACTAGGTTATTACGCTGACCATGACAAAATAAGATTTGTATACCCTACTCATGGAAAAACGGGTTGAAAGGTGTCATGGGTAAACTTACACTATGTGACATGCCATGCTAATGAAAGGAGTAAAGCCTTACATAGCCCTGATGTTGCCAGAAAAGAGTTTTACATACTGCCTGGAAACTGCAACCATGCATTTTATGCCTTTCTAGTTAGTTTTGCAACACTTAAAAGCAAAGCGGTACAAGTATATTTCAACTCCGCTTTATGCTGGACTTTCATGGCGCTTCTTCATGTGCAAACTTGTTCTTACCTCTTCCTTGTTACCTTAATCTTGCATATGGAGCCCAGATGGTCACAAAAGAGAGGCTGCAGACAATGCTGCTCATGCCACATGAATGGAAGGCTGTTATCTTTGAATCTTTGAAACATTTTTGCTTCAAAGCTTTTATCTATCGCTAAGCAACCACTTCAGAGCTCTGTGCCTATGCCCTTCTACACAGAAAACCTCACATTTTAACTCAAATAGCAGCAAACCTTTCAAGAGAATGAAGTTCATCTTAGCCATCAGAAATGTATGCTTTTCTCTCAGTCTTTAAATTTATAAAAAGAGTAATTATGGCTTTATGCAGAAGAACACACAGCTCTGAATGGGTGAATCGCATTCTGATTCTCTTTTGGAGAAAAAAAACTAAAACAAATGAACTGGAAAATGTTGGTGAGAAAGATCAGTCTGGGTGTAGAGGTATACTAATAGTTTATAGATAAAGATTTTTAAGCAGATGAAACATTAAAATCCACACTGCATTTTTATCGGTCTGCACCAACTGGCCTTTGTCCAATAACATGTCATTTTATCAGATGTGTCACTCAGTTGGGATGCTGCCATGACTATACTGGGTGACTGAATGTTAAAATAATTTCTTCAGGGGTGAAGAGGCTGATCCCAAAGGATTTCTAGTTTCAAGGGGGAGATCATTTTTCAGCACCAGCTGGAGCCTGATGTCAGACATGCCCTTGCTCCATTTATTCTCCTCAGAGGTTGAAACCCAGCTTGTCCTTCCTGACTCCAATATTGTTTCACATTTGGGCACACAGCAGCTACTACACAGTGAACTATTAAAGCAGGAGAGCCCATGAGACATGGGAAAATATTTTAGGGGAAGCTGTTTGACAGCAGGATGCAATCGTTTCTATTGTCCCATTAAAATAGAGATATCTGGGAAGCTTAACTTTTGTTTTCACTATGTAAACATATGTACTTTAGCCTCATGTGCCAAAAAAGATGCAAATACAAAAAAAAAAAAAAAAAAAAAAAGAAAAAAAAATAATCCAAAACAACA
>JANHGN010001164.1:0-15734 GCA_024605025.1 Megaceryle maxima | reverse complement strand
GAGCACCCTGCTCTAGTTGAGGATGTCCCTGCTCTCAGCAGGGGGGTTGGACCAGATGACCTCTAGAGGTCCCTTCCCACCCAGACATTTCTATGTTTCTATGTTCCTATGCTGTGTTGAAGAAATGATCTCTTAAAAAGAAATACAAAATAACCTGTGTGCCAAAAGGTCAAGATCAAATGCAGTTTTGAGTCTTCCTTACCCTTTTTTCTCTGGACAAAGGGATCAGAAGGTGCTTGCTAGCTCCTGCTAGAAGTAAAGATTGGCAGTACTTTGGGGAGGGGCCACAGCAGGGTGATGGGTGGAAGTGACAAAAGAAAGTGGCTACTCTAAAATATGAATTCTAAAAGTTGGTAAAACAAAATTAAGCAACTATTCAAAAGCGTGAGCTGTGTAGATGGCGTCTGTAACAATTACAGCTAACCAAAGAAACGCCTTTCATCACCATCCAACATGTCTCATACACACACAGATAATAACACATGTCCAGAGGCAGCAGAGGGAAGGAAGCTGCAACTAGCCACCAATACCATAGCCACTAATCCCATCCTCTCCAAACACTTCTGGTTTCAACCTGGCAGGTCCATGTCACCTAAAGCAGCCATGTAAGACTTTAAGAAAGAGGTATAAGCAGACGGTAGAGTTGAGAAGAGTTTGAGGAAGAGCAACTGTCCCAAAAAACTATACTTCCAGAAATACACAGAATATTTCAACAACTAGTTGCTGTGCTATCATCTGTCATGCAATACTCTTTTAGTATCATGAAAAAAACCAGTTCTTGTCCCTTTTCTCATTCTGCAATAGGTAAATAATACGACACATTATAGAGACAGAGATTAAGCTAGGGACCAAACTGACTAAGGTCACAACTAACTCATGCTAAAATAGACTGGAAGTGCAGATCTGTGTTTTCAGCACATGCCTAACTCATTACATAATATTCTCATGCCATCAAACTTCCTTTCAGCCAGCACCTACAATTCATACTCAACTGCAGTCAGCTGGGAGAACTCCCCTAGACGGGACAAGCAGGTATCATTTCTGTGAAAGTCAATTGCTGCTCCTCCCTGGGTGCATGAATACCAGGTACATGTAAACAAGCCCAAAGCCTCAATACTGACCAACTGTCAGCTCTACTGATGGGTTTATATTAATTTACACTCTTTCACTTACCCACATCCTCTCCAGGTATCAACACATTGCAGAAATTCTGGTAGAGATTTGATTCAGACTGGGGGGAATTGCTTTTAGAAGTAACCCATCTCTCAGCACCAACAAGGAAGACCTGAAGACCCAGAGTATTTCTGCCAACAATTTCCTTAGCTTTGCAACTCTACAGAATATGAATTCTGGTCAGAATTCACTGCAGCACCTGCCCTGCCCCTGAGAACTAATGCATGGCTAACCTGCTCAGGAGGTGCAGACACCTTAGTGTTTGTAACAGAATTTAGCGTTGCTGCCATTTTACAGACAGGGAAACCAAAGCAGAGGGATGAAGAAACATGTCTGTTCGGCTGCCAGAGCTCCAAACTTACTGAGGATGCTGGGACCTGTACTCCATGCTGCTTTAATAAGGCCTAATAAGGCCTAATAAGGCCACATAAAGCAGGCATACTGTTGTATGACATGCTCTGAAGAACCAACTTTCTCTGACTCCATGAAGGAAGCATAAATACAGCCTCAGCAGCTGCAAATGCATTAACTCAGTTTGTGGTCTCCACACCGAAACCTGCTTTTCAAAAAAAAAAAAAAAAAAAGAGAGAAAAATTCACCAGGAAGCTCTCAGGAGAGTGAGTGCCTGGCTTCTGGGGCTATACCATTTACTTTCTTATCTGCTTTGTCTAGGTTGCCTCTAGCATGCTAGGAATATTCTGTCCCAACAGAAATTGAATTGCCTTCACTTGCAGCAAGTATTTCAAAACCACTTCTTAATGGAAGGATTCTTGCTGCATTAACTGTTGTGGAAATTATTAAGAGTGCATTTGTCCAAGACAGCACAAAAAGTAGATACTTATTACAGCCTTGGATACAAGCCAGTTAACAGAACAGACAGCTTGTTTTTAAACAGTTCATCCTTTAGAATATTTACCAACCAAGGATTGGCTACAACAAGGCTGGTAAAGAACATAGCAGCAACAACAGCAAGTTCTATGGGCGAGTGCCAGATTTAAGGGAGAAAGGGGGTTCCCAGATAGCCAGTGAAAACAAAGGAACCGCAGCAGGACCCACCAGAAGCCCGCAGCTCTTGCAGCCAAGGCTGGAAGGCTGATGTCAGCCAACTGCGGGAGATTTCAAGGGCACTGCGGAGATTGAGCGAGCAGGAGCGCTGCAAACGGGGTGCGGCAGGCTGTGCAGCAGTTCACACGGAGGGCTCTGCATCCTGCTTGTAGGTCCACAGACCAGGTATGTGTCCTAAATCTCTGCCAAAATGGTGGGCAGAGCTGAAAATCAGTGTTACTATGGAGAAAACCCCTGAGAAGTCTGATGTATCCACTCAGACAGACCTGGAAAGGATGGTACGGGTGGTAGGCTGCAGCAAGTGCCCAGCCCCTTCTCCTGATGTGAAGGTAAGTACTTGCAAAAGGTGTGTGCAGGGTGAGGATCTGTTACGCCAGGTGGCTGAGTTGCAAGAAATAGTCCTAAGGCTATGCAGCTCTAGAGGTGCTGAGATAGAGAGAGATAGGTGGTTTCAAAACCACGTTCCTGTAGCAGACACCACTGAAAAAGAGGCACCTTGGACACTGGTGACCCAAAAAAGGACTCTGCTTCATCCTCCACCCTCTAACATAACCACCAAAACCAGATAGGAAGCTCAAACACCTATAGACACCCACAAGCAAGCTCTACATGGAGAAAGTTCACCAGCAGCACATGGTGGGTACCATAACAGTGCTCTGTTAAAAGGGCACGGAGGCATCCATCTGCTGACCTGACAGGCAGTCACAGGAGGTATTCCGCCTCCCAGGAGTTAAGATCCAAGACAATGCCAAGAGGGTGCCACAGCTTGTCAAAAGCACTGACCATCTGATCCACTGTTACTCTTCTATGTGGCCATTCATTTTACCAGTTAGAGGAAAGGGGGCAGCAAGAAACGGGTGAATAATGAATATCAACTCCTGGCTACGTGGCTGGTGCCACTGCAAGGGTTTGGGGTTTCATGACAAGGAGACATTCTTTGATGACTATAACCTGCTAGGGGGGCATGGAATCCACCTGTCTTGAGGCAAGGGCATCTTTAGCAGCAGGCTGGCCAGCTTGGTGAGCTGGGCTGAAGGACTTAAGGGGTGGGGTCCAAGATGAATGTGCCATCACACCCAATTGGGGAGTAAGTCAGGCCAACCAGAGTAGCAACAAATGTTTCTTAGCTGCCTAAGTAGAAAGTCAGAAGGCCCACCACTTCAGGGGTGTGTATGGCTATGGCGGATACTTTTTAACTCCTCCGGGGAAATCTTACTGATTAATTAAGTCTCCGAAATGCCTGTACACCAGTGCAGAACGGGGACTAAACAGGAAGAACTAGAGATCTGGATGCAGTCACAGGGCCATGATCTCGCTGCAATTAGGGAGACATGCTGGGGTGGCTCACATCACTGGAATGCTGTCATGGACAGCTACATACTTTTTCAGAAAAGCAGGACAGCAAGGTGAGGTGGTGCAGTTGCTCTTTATGTGAAAGAGTAACAGGAATGTATCAAGCTCTGCCTATGGGAGGATGAAGAACATGACTACGGGCATGAATCAAGGGGCAGGCTAATAGAGGTGACAGTGTTGTAGGTGTTTACTACAGGCCACCTGATCAGGAAGAGGAAATTTATGAGGCCTTCTACATTGGGCTGAAAATAGCCTCATGATCACATGCCCTGGGACTCCAATCACCCTGATATTTGCTGGAAAGGCTACACAGACAGGCATGGACAGTCCAGGAGGATCCTGCACAGCACTGATGATACAGCTGGTGGAGGTGCCAACAAGGAGAGCTGTGCTGCTGGACCTTGTAATAACAAGCAAAGAAGGACTGGTTGCTTTACTAAATGGAAAATATCACCAGCAGGTGAAAAGAAGAAAGTAATTCTTTCACACGCTCTATTCCAGTTTTGCTAATCCTTAAGTCAAGTATGAGCATGCACGCTTTCCAACACTTTTGCTCTTTTTAACAAGTATTCAGACCAAAAAATGCCCCACCTCGTGGACAAATTTAATCCAACTGATTTTCCTTGCACTCTCACCTTCCAAAGGGGGGAAATATAACAGATTAATCTGCAAAAGCAGCTCTACCATCTTTTTAGGTGGCCAAGAAAAATATAATTCTAGATTCAGTCAGATAGCATCTCTCATGCACGTGGCCACATCAGGTGTTTGGATGACTGCTCAAGAAAACAGTAGACAGGAATCTACCGATGTTATTGAGAACTTGAAACAGCGTAGGGGAAAAGAGATGGTGGACCCCTTGCAACGTCGTTAACATAGCCAACAAGTTGAGATATGTGGTATTACATAAAGATATGAAGAACCATATGTTGTTAACATTAACAATTTTACTTCTGTTTTAACCTCACAATAAGCTTCCTATTTCTGCACCATTCTCTTATAAACCTATCAGCCCCAACCCCCCAACACCTATGTTCTCAGCTTCTCAGCCTAGCCAAACTATCAGCCTTTCTGAGGATATTTCTTGGATGGTCTTAAACCTGAAAGGTCATCAGCTTTTATAAAATAGGTACACTATAAAGAATTCTGCCCACAGGCGCACAACCTAGTAGGCTGATATTAACTGTTACCTGCTTTCACCCTCCTTCCTGCACATCGAGTATGGCTAAGCATGCAAGTGCTTAAGGTGCCATTTTTATCAGAATCTATTTCTGCACTTTTGGTAAAACTTATCCGCTGCACCACAAATAGTTGCTATACACAATTTCTTAAGACCTTCCAGCAAATCCAAAAAAAAAAAAAAAAAAAAACCAAAAAAACCCCCAAAAATTAATTTTGCAATGAGCATGAGAGGTGCTACTTTTTATGAGCAAATTGGATACACAACACTAGCAAACTCTGCAAGGCATCTGAATTTGTCCGCCTGCATCTGTTTTATTTTAGTACTTGATCTATCTTACCCATGTTTTAAAAATGTTACAGAACTGCAGTTAAAGGCAATTCTAATTTATTTCCTGTCTGTAATTATTTATGCCAAATAAAAACAGCAGATGGAATCTTTTTCCCACATTTTTTTTGCATAAACATTCAAGCTGAATGAAGGGATAAACCAGCTGGAGAAGTGAAACATCCTCCTAATAAAAATGTAATGCTTTAGACAATGCTCTTAAAGCTTCCCTTAAGCTTTCTTCATAGCTATCAGGAAGAACTAGGGTTAAGGCATTTCTCTTCTGAGTTCTGCTCTGGGCATATTCCCCCACGTGTGATGCTCAAGTGATAAGAGCTGTCCATCTTCCCTAGCATATAGCACTGAAGGAAAACGAGCAGAGAACAGCACAGACAAAGCAAAGTTAACACAACTCCATCTACCCATCTTTACCTAAAGAAAATTATATCCTTTTACAGGCTTTGTGCAGAACTACACGGCTGAACTACAAGTTCTCTTAACAATGTATGTGAATTAGCACTATGGACAAGGGCAGGGCTGGCCAGATGATACTTTAAGACCTCCAGCAAGGACACACACAGAGTAACAAAAAGGTGGTTACTCAAGTTGACCAATGCTTCTCTCAGCAAAACAGTTTTTCAGACTGTGATGAAATTACACATGCCATTAAATGAACAACTTTAGAAAATATATTTTCAAGCACAGAGATTATGTTGACTGACAATAAATGGCTGTGACTCTTATTTCTAAAAGCTACTGCTGTCTGCCTACATAGCTACTGCTACAATATCACTTACATACAAAACTAAGCTTAGTTCTCAGTAAATTACCTTCCTTATTCCAAATAATCACTTCACAAAATATTGCCTCTTTATATATGCATAAATGAAGCAACTATAGACAGACACACATACCTCTAGCAGCAATAATTCTATCAGAACTTCTTTTCTTTTAAAAAGACACATGTTCACCTGAAAACGCTTCAAACTACGCAAAAACTCTCCAACCAAATAACTCTTAACTAGCTCTACAATATACTGTAATACTGCCGTGTAACTTCCATGAGGTTTCAGCTATGTGAAGGCAAAAGCATAAATACGGGCATCCACATCATGTTTCTGTACTGGTGAACTCCTCTGTGACTTTTTCCATTACACAACTGTGCCATTTGACAATTCCACTCACTAAGTATTCATTCTGAGCTCCGCTGGGCTACTATCATTGGTAGATGATGAAATAATCTGGACACAAATATTCTGCAATTGCACACAGAGGCAAGGATACAAGCCAGATACAGCCAGAACATCCTTCACAGAAGACAGTGTCTATGACAACAGAAGAGGAGCCTCAACTGTTTATATGAGGTATTTTTTCATGGTGTATTAAAAAAAGACTTGGAAATCACAGATCCAAAAAGAGTGGAAGACAACAGCTGCTCTCCACAGTAGCTAGTCATACAATTAGGTTGGATCTCCAAATAACATTCTAGGCCTATCGTCACTGTAGGATTAGATAAGTACAGGTTTTCCTGACTTGTAACATTACAACTGCAGAGTATGCTTAGCCTCATCTCTTCATACACTATACATTATCCCCTCCCACCACTTCCAGACTACAAATCTGAATTTCCATAGAACCCTCTCAAAATACTTCTGTGAAAGCCATGAATAATGAAGATCCAAGGAGGTCACTTCAAGGACAAGTAAGATGGGGGTATTTTGTAACACCTATAGGTAGAAATACCAAGAGAACCAAGCTGATGCTAGTGACAGGGATGGAATTAGATCAAAGAAAAAATGACCTAACAGAGACTTGGAGGTTTTGAAAGCGCTGCAAGATTTAATAGTCAGAAAACAACATCTCTGATCAAAGAACTAGAGATAGTGTAAGAGCTACAAAGTCATGAGATAAGATGTTTTACTACAAGACTTAAAGAATTTCACCAGTGTAATTTGTCAGGTGATTGAAGTCACCTGAGTGACATATTCAAACACCACTGCAGAGAAATTGCATCACATACTAAATGTCTCTTAGTGTCAAAAATTTTAAAAACTCAACAGATGAAAACTCAGGCTACATCAGTGCAAATTAGCAGTAAGACTTCCTGAGGGAGAGACAATCAGCCATTGGAAATACTAAAGGTAACTTCCAAGAATAGCTGCAAATACTTCACATCGCGACGTCTACACATTAGACTTTATTTAGTACACAAGATACGCTTGGTCAAGCGTCTCTGAAAGACTTTTATGAAATGTATGTCACCAGTCTCAGATAACTAACTCAAAACAACTAATACATCAGTCAGATTAATTTGTCTAAAGATCCCTTATGTTCTTAAAAGTCTGCTGCTTCAGTTATGTCTGAACCCCAAAAAATAAACCAACCTTTAAATACAGCTTTTTCTTTGACTACCCACAACTCTGTACAAAACAGAAATAAAAAATCATCATTGCTAAATCATCAGTAAATTCTTTCACATTTATTAGCTCCTTTAAGATGGACTGTTGTGGTACTGGTCCTTTTGATAATGAAACCAGATGAGACAGACAGACACAGATTTGGTTTTAAGAAGCAGCAATCATCAACAAAAGAATCCATTTGTGAGCAAAACCTCTTAGCATTTGAATTTCCATTATAAGAATTTCCTTAGCACTGATCCAACAGAACACTATTCCTCAACTATGCATTAAAGAACTTTTTTGAATTAGGACTGCATCCCTCGGATATTCAAACAAAAACTTACGTCCTTGGTAGTTTATTTTTTTCTTAAGTTTCTCTGTGATAATTTTGCTGAATGCTCCAATATTTGAACACTGACACACAAGAATATTCTTGAGATTAACCAAACTAGGCAAGAATTAATTTCACAAGATTACTTAAGGCAGCTGTACCGAAGATTCATTTTTGTCATCTGTCACATAATGCTTTGAGGCTTTGGTCCATATATTCTGGTTTCTAGCTCTTGGTTTTCTGTCCAGGACATATGTATCCTGGATAAAATCCTGGAAAATACCCAACTGGATATTCTTATATCTAGTTCCTATCACACACTATGAGGCAGGGGAAAGATGAGGAGGCATAGAAAAAGAAGAGGGAACATTAAGACAACTGGCAAGAGTAAGAACCTAGGCTTCTCCACATCTGCCTTAGAGTCCTGACACAGTTGAGATTCCCCCTTAGAGCAAACTGAATTACCCATCCAATAAACATAACAGAGGAAACCCCCATCTGTTTTGATGGACATACCACTATGAGACAATAAAAATGACCAGCACAGACTCAGTTTGTTCTGCTTCATCAGCACTTAAGACATCAGAAGAACAATCGTGAAACCTGAACAGGCCACGCATATTTACCCAGTACCATGTGTACAGGCGCTGTGTATTTAAAGACCATATTTATATTGGGGTATTTGACCAACAACATCCTTTCAATACAGTTACTTTCACCACTCTTTCAAAGTATTCTGATGACCAGATTCCATTGCAATGGGAAATTCTTGCAGAACTTCTATGTATGGGCAGTTTGGGATGAGCAGGGTGATGAATTCATGCCCTGGTTTCACTGGGACAGAATCATAGCCTTGCTATGGACTGCAGGCCATCAGCAGTTTGGAGTCAGCCAGAGCAGCTGACCTGAGCTGGCTACAGGTGTGTCCCAGACCAGAAATGTCATGCTCACTATAAAGGTGGAAGTTTGGTTGGGAGAGGGGTGTCTTCTGCTTGGTCTCCTCCTGGCCTTGCTCCTCTGAGGACTGCTTTCCTGTTTGTTGGGACCACCATATATTTGCTGGGCTGAGTAAACTTTGTTTACTTTATACTGGCATTAGGTATCAGCTTGTGTGTTTCATTAAATCTGTTTTCATTTCAACGTGAGAGTCTCTTCACCTTTTCCCATCTCCCTTCTTGCCTGGGGAGGGGTGATGGGGTGACAGAGCAACTGCCTGAGTTTAGCCCTGGATATGAGCTCAATGTAGATAACTCACTAAGCCATTTCTTTATCCTGAATGTGTATTTGTGACTACCTATGTTGTGTGGGGTTGGGCACGAGGCAGATAAGAGGAAGAAAGAACTCAATCAGTTTATCTAAAACACTGGGGAACTGGCAAAGCAATGGGATTTTTTTTTTTTTTTCCGTTTTTGATTTTGAAATGAAAACTTCATTTCAGTATTAAAACAGCTATAGAGAATGGTAAAAATTAAGTAGGCTGAAGATAAAGCGGCTTTTATTGATTTGATGTAACTTTTTAAAATTTTATTTCAACTTTCAGCATTTATCAAGTTAAATTCATTTTAAAATCCCCCAAAACCAAGACACTACTCATGTCCCAAGAGTGTCCTTTGATACCAGAACTTCCCTAAGAAAACTGTGCAAGTCTTGCATTAAGTTCTACAATTCCCTTTGCCCTAACATACGAAGAGAAGGAAGTAGCTGGATAATGCACACACACGTACCAATGCATCCTTCTTAACAACAGCCGCATTTCCTTTTTTGTACCATTTGCAGTATCTTGCTCCATATTTTGGATCATAATATTCTGGGGACCAAGCCCAAGATTTTGTCCATGGTTATACTGCACCTAGCACATTAGTTAAGGTCCCTGAACACAGTCCCCAGACACCATAACAACACAAAGAATAAGCAGAATATTTATTTTCAACTAACTGGCGGAGGCACCTGAAAGCACTTACACCTATCATAGTCATGTCAGTGTGGCAGAGAAACACCAGGGGTGAAAATTAAATACCTGCATTTGATTTCAGTTATACATGGCATAAAAATGGGTGTTTGGAGGGAGCAAAAAACCCCTGTTTGTTGCTTGCTGAAAAGGCTCCCTTTCATTTATGCAAGGGCTGCAAGCAGCACGCATGTACAAATAGAAAGGACATGACATCACTGAGTGACTACACCACAGGAAAGACTGTTCTCGTTGCAGATTCTTCTTCATACAGTGATACAGGCTTGTGAATACAGTCACATTCTCACACTGAAGACTTACATAATCAAAGTATGCAAGGCAAGAAAAATATCTGATCTTGTTTTAATATGCATCTTATTTAAGAGCAAGTTACCAAGTTTAAATATTCCATTGTTTATTCTCTAAAATATTCCGAGACTTAAGTACAATTAATTGCCTCTACCTATAATCAGAATTCACTAACCTTAACATATAGTGACGTAACTGCCTTTCCCCTCCTATAGTGACACACACAGAGGTACGAGAAGTAAAAAATATCTTCAACCATACAGCTGCCTACAGAAAGTATCCAGAATGAATGAGCTAAAACTATAAAAATTACATAAAAAATTCATTTTACACCACAGTTTAAATTGGGCACAGAAACAAATATTTTCTGGGTGTACATTTCCATTTATAAAGATCTTTTCTTACAAGGGTCAAGTGCAAGCACTGCAGGGAGGTTCCTATGTGAACTTTATCTGCAATCTGATCCTTGCGTGGCATGCTAAGCCCTGCACTGTACTATGATTTAATACTGGACTTCAGCAGTTACAAATGATGGACTATTTAAAGGCATGCGACTGTGACCCAGAGAGGTACAAAAACATTCAAAACAGCATTTTATTTTGGTTTTGGGAAGGGTGAGTTTTAATTTGAAAAAAAAAAAAAAAAGATAAAAAACTGGCCATTGACATTTTAAAAATAAATAAATTGTATACATTCAATAAACCATTATGCCATTTTAAGCTTGAAACAGTGAAAGTCTATAGGTACCCCTCTGTTTTTCCCCCCAAGTTTTCACAGCACCAGAGGAAAAAAAACCAACCCAAATCTTCACATTTTGTTATCACTTGCCAACCTACTAAAGCTTGCTATTTAACGATACCAGTTGAGAAAACAGTGTGAAGGCTCAGTAAAAGTGATTTAGAGTCCCATATCATGTGTTTCCTTTCAGGCTGGGGGCTGGTTTTGCCCATCCTTTTAGTTGGTTTTTAAATAAGCATCAGCAGTTATACAACTGTCTAAAATCTGAAAGAATTTCCCCACTAAACCTGCTCATCTTGACTCTACAAAACGCTAACTGGGAAATCTAGGGTGAGCAGCATCTACTGCAAGATTCAAAGCTGACAATGCTTACCACACGCACTTGTCACAAAGGTGTGTTCAGCACCTTGTAGCATGCACCCAGCTGCCCCGTGGAATAATTTCACCCAGGTACAACAGCTTTTACCCATGACTGAAGAAATCCCCGCAACTGCTGCTGACTTGGGGGGGGGAGGGGTGTGGAGGAACACGACACGCGGAACACGGGGGACGTATGCTTGAGTTTTTTAAAAACAAATGTGTATTTGTTCAAACGAGCTAGCTAGCCGGGGTCACTAATTAATTCACGGGGTTTTGTCTCCTGTTTTTCACCCTAGAGTACCGTACTCGGCTTTATACCCGCGGGTGCTGCGCTGCGGTCCTACAGCTGATGCTGGGTTTAATGAAGGACGCTGTATGGGAGGGCACCCCGGAGACAAAACCTCTTCAGGTAACTCTTGGGCAGTGGAAAAAGAAGAAAAAAAAAAAGGGTGGGGGAGGGAAGGCAAATCGTCTTCTTCACCCTTCAGTCTCCATAAAATGGGACCGCTTGCACTGCACAAGAGCACGAAGCAGCAGCTACAGCGCCCGAGGCTTTGTTGTCGCCTCCAGATCGCAGCTAACAACGGAACGCTGCCTATCTGCGCAAGGTGGCTCTTCCCCCCGCTCCGCCGGGAGACACCCGCGGGCACAGCCCGGCTCGCCAGCCGCCCGCATCGCCCATCCATCGACCTGCTTCTGCAGGGCCACCGCGAGCCAGGAAGGGCCCCCTCGCCCCGCACAGGTTACGGCCCCGCGTCCCCTCGCCAGCAACGGCGGGAGATGCCGCTTCTGGGGCCTATCGCGACGGGCGGGCAAAGGAGAGGGGCTCTGCACCCAGCCCCTCTCCCCGCCAGCCCCTTCGCCGGGGCTCTCACGGGAGAGCAGGAGGAACGCAAGCAGAACGGCAGAGACAGCGAGGGGTTAATCCTGCGGAGGAAGGCGGCGGCTGCTGCTGCCTCGCCCGCAGCCCCCCGCAGACGTTACATAACGGCAGCGCGCGACAGGGCAGCGCAGGGCGCCGCGCGCCCCTCCAGTGGGGACGGGCCGCCGGTGGCACCGGGGACCGCCAGCCCAGGGCGGCTCCGAACAACGCGCCCGCCCCCTCCCCTCGCGTCTTCGTTAACCAAACCGCAATCAATTCGCCAGTGCGCTAGAAAGGCGAGAGAGGGCAAGAAACGCACACACCCCCTCCCAAAAAGAGAGGAGAGGGTCGGGTCTGGTCTGGTCTTGCCTCGCGCGCCCCGCAGCAGGGACCCACTCACCACAGGCTCTCGAGAGGCGGCAGGTCCCGCCAGCCCAACCTGACACTCGCCCGCGCCCCGGCCGCTCTCGGGAGCCCGGGCAAGACGGCGCCGCGGCTTCGCCAGGCACCGCCCTCGCTGCCCGAACATTGGCAAGCGCCCGGCACCGCCCGCTCGCCCCTCCGCCCCTCGTCCCCATAGGCCAGGCGGGCTGTACCGCGGGCGGGCGCGACCGCCCCCCGCGGAGCCGGAATAATGAATTAATGAATTAGCGCTGGGGCAGCCGCTGCCTTAAATGGCTGGTTGCGGTAGCGGTGCTTCTGGCTCTTCCTCCGCGCTCGCTGCCCCGTGCTCGGCATCGATGGAGAGGGGGATGAGCGGTCGGGAGACGGTGGGTCCCTGACCGCTGCCCTAGTCAGGAGCGGGGGGCGATGCGGGGCGGGAGGGTGACCCCCTGGCGCGGGAGGCGAGGGCACGTCCACCAGTTTCCGCCATCTCGGGCATTCCGCTCCCATTTCCCGAGGAAAGACGAAGGGGTGCCACCGTGTTGTGTCCTGTAGGGCTCTGGCGGATTTAGGTTCGGGTCGCTGCTCGGTTGTGCTTTAAACTGTGGTTGTTGACGAAATAATAATCATGTTAAAACCAGGGCTATGCTGGGCAGCGGGCGTGCCAGAAAATCTCACGTTCCCTCGGCTTGTCACTTGCCTGGGAGGAGGCCTCGGGTTGGCCCAGGGGAGAGGCACAGCCACCAACCTAATCTGGAGCAATCCCATCCAAAACCTAAAAACAGAGAGCAGAAATCTAATCAACTGTTGCACAGCCTCATTCGTGAATTTATAGACTCCAGTGACTCGGCAAAGCTTGGTGGGGTGTAACTTGATAGCTGCTGTGCTGGAATCAAGTTAAAACATTCTACCTGGAGATGTGACGGAGAAAGGTTACCAGTGCCAGGTAATGTGCAGTGCTGTCTCAGTTTTAAAAATGCAGGAGAGATACATAGCTAACTTTTTTAATGGTCATATATCTATACTTGCCTTAAGATGCACAATAACAGTCTATTAACTATTATAACAATAGCTTATAAATGATTTCAACATCTTAAGGCAACTCTTGAAACTACCCAGAATGTCATAAATGCTTTAAGGACCTTTCGTATTAGGGTTGAGTTTGGCTGCACTACTGAGTGTTTTCTGGTAGAGTATGACAAATGCCCTTGCAATCTCTCATGGGATCACAAACCACAAACATGTAATTTTTCCCAAATTTTGTCCTTCACCATGCAGACACATGATACTATGAAGCTTGAGGTGAGCTGAAGCTCAAGAAAAGTCCCTCCCTTACAGCCAAGAAACACTTTAAGACAGGTACAGCTTTGAATCAGGGTCTAATTTTGAAGGCAACAATGAATGCAATATAGATTAACATGAAATAAGGTGTGGTAAATAGCCTAGTGGAAACTAATCTCCTAATGTTTGATAGGGGCTGGTCCTGTAGTATTTTCAATTATTTCCTCTATCCCACCCAGTTTATAATACACTCTTCTATTTCTCTCATAGAATGTTCTGTTACAAATGGTGCTGTCAATCCTAAAAAAACATGTAGAATCAGAAATATGCAGATTTGATTGTGTGATAGAATTCAGACCAATTTTGCAATTTATTTGTGTTTTATTAAAAACCATAAAAATAAAAAAGAGAGAAAGAAGCAAACTTCATAGAATCATAAAATGGTTTGGGTTTGAAGAGACCTTTCAAGGTCTAGTCCAACCTCCCTGCAGTGAGCTGGGACATCTTCCAACTAGAGCAGGTTGCCCAGAGTCCCATCCAACTTGTCCTGGAATGTTTTAGGCATGGGGAATTGACCACCTCTCTGGGCAACCTGTTCCAGTGCCTCATCACACTCACAGTAAAAAATTTCTTCCTCATATCTAGTCTGAATCTACCCTCTTTTAGTTTAAAAGCATTACCCTTGTCCAATTGCTACAGGACCTATTAAAAGATCTGTCCCCATCTTTCTTTTAAGCCCCCTTTAGGTATTGAAAGGCCACAAAAAGGTTTCCTCAGAGCATTCTCTGCTCCAGGCTGAACAGCCCCAATTTTTTCAGCATTTCTTCACAGCAGAGGTGTTCCATCCCTCAGATCATTTTTGTGGCGTCCTCTGAGCCTGCTCCAACAGGTCCTTGTCTTTCCTGTGCTGAGGACTCCAGAGCTGGATACAGCAATCCAGGTGGGGTCTCACCAGGGAGGAGTAGAGGGGCAGAATCACCTTCAGGTCAAGGTGGCCATGTATCTACCCAGGATATGGTTAACTTTCGAGGCTGTGAGTACACATTGCCAGCACATGTCCAGTTTTTCATCTGCTGGTATACCCAAGTCATTCTTCACAGTGCTGCTACCAGTCCCTTCATCCCCCAGCTTGTGTCCTCACCAGGTGCAGGACCTTGCACTCAGCCTTGTTGAACCTCATGTGGTTCAAAGAGGCCCACTTCTCAAGTTTGTCCAGGTCCCTCTGGATGTTATCCTGTCCCTCCAGTGTGTCAACCACACCATCCAGCTGGTATAATCTGCAAACTTGCTGAGAGTGCAATTGATCCCACTACGTCATTGGCGAAGATATTAAACCATACTGGTCTGCATATGGACCCCAGATGGACACCACATGTTACTGATCTGCATCCAGACACTGAGCTGTTGATCACTACTCTCTGGATACACCCATCAGCTCCTTATCTACCAAACAGTCGACCTATAAAATCCATGTCTCTCCAATTTAGAGAGAGAATGTTGAGGGGGACCATGTCAAAGGCTTTACAGAAGTCCGCACAGATCACATCATCAGTATCTTGTCCTTTGTCCACTGATGTAGTCATTCCATTGTAGAAGGCCCCTATTTTGGTTAGGCAGGTGACTTGCCCTTAGTGAAGCCATGCTGGCTGTCTTGAATCACCTCACTATCCTCCATGTGCCTTAGAATAGCTTCTAGGAGGATGTGATGCAATGATCTTCCCAGACACACAGATGAAGCTATCAGGTAGGGAGTTCCCAGGGTCCTCCTTTCTACCCTTTTTAGAAATGGGTACAATGTTCCTTTCTTCAGTCACCGGGGACTTCACCTGACTGCCAGGACTTTGCAGATATGGAGAGTGGCTTGGCAACAACATCAGCCAGTTCCCTCAGGATGCTGGGATGCATCTCACCAGGTCCCTGTCCTGGTCTGAGTGAGAACAGCACTCACTGTGGTCAGGGATTTTCCTTCTCAGCTCAGTCTCTGCTGACTCCCTGCACTGCCTGAAGTTAAGGGGATATTTGCACAG
>JANHGN010001163.1:0-11144 GCA_024605025.1 Megaceryle maxima | reverse complement strand
TTTTTTTTTTTTTTTTTTTTTTTTTTTTTTTTTTTTTTTTTTTTTTTTTTTTTTTTTTTTTTTTTTTTTGGGGGGGGCACTGTATCATAGAGGTATCAGCCCATTGAAGGCCAATCTGCACAAGCCCAGAAAAGTATAGAGGAACAAAGGGAACCCAAATCTCGAAGAACAGGGGATGAGTGATCAAGGGCAGCCCTGATAAGACAGACTTGGGGATACTGGGCTGCATAAAAAGCAGTATGATCAGTAGGGTGAGAGAGGTGACTCTTTCCCTCTACTCCTCTCTCCTGTGCCTCCACCTGGAGTACTGCATCCTATTCAGGGCCCCCAGTACAAGAAACACATGGACTTTTTAAAGCAGATCCAAAGGACAGCCACAAAAATTATTAAGAGGGCTGGAACACATATTCTATGAAGAAGGGCTGAGAGAGCTAGTATTGTTCAGTCAGGAGAAGGTTCTGGGGAGATTTGATTGTGGCCTTTCAATAATGACAGAGGCTTATAAGAAAGAAGGAGAAAGACTTTTTACAAGATCCTGTAGTGACAGAACAAAGGGCCACAGTTTTAAACTGAAAGTGGTTAGGTTTAAAGTGGACATAAAGAAATTTTTTACAATGAAGGTGGGTGAGATGCTGGAACAGATTGCACAGAGAAGTTGTTGATGCTCCATCATTGTTCAAGGTCAGGTTGTAATGGGGCTTTGAGGAACCTGATCTAGTGCAAAACATCCCTGCCTATAGCCAGAGGTTTGAACTAGATGATTTTTAAAGATGCTTTCCAACCAAAACAATGACTATATGATTCTATTCTTGTGTCTGGTTGTTCAGTATAAATGCAAAAATTAACAAAAAGTGGTAAATGCTGAAGTTACAAAGCTGGCTATTATTAAAGTATCAGAGATGAAGCCAACTATGAAGAACTGCAGAAAAACTTCAGAATACCAACAAGATACTTTAAAAGATGGCAGATAAAAATAAATGAAGACAAGTGTAAGTTGATGTGGAAAATCTCATTTTTTACACACAGTAACTGGTTCTGAGTGGATGATTAACATACTAAATGAGCTGTTGAGGCTATACTTGTTAGATGTATGCAAAAAATTCGGTGCAGTAGTGCTTAAAAGATTCAGATGTTAGGAACTGTTAAGGAAGTATTTCAGAAGGGAAAATGAAAGTGGTTTTAGATTTAATTTTTTAAATGCTATTTTAAAGTCTATAGCAGAAGTGAAGAAAACAAGTGTAAACAGAAGTATGAAAAGAGTGATGATGCAAAATAGCTTTCATATAAAAAATTAGTAATTTCATGTGTAAAAAAAAAAGCATACTTCACCTGGAAAAGAATTAAAGGAACTACACAGAGAGGAAGAAATTGCAGTAGTGTGAGGAAACAGGTGTTATGGATAACGTGTTTTAGAGAATGATGGCTTATTAAGTTTCCTGTTATGAGAACTGAGAGTTTTCCCATGAAACCAGAAAATTATAAAATCCAAATAAAGTAAATACATCTAATAATGTGTAGTTATATTGACCTTTGTGAAAAATGTGAAACAATGTATTTTATTTTCTTAAAAGTAAAGGTTCTGTTCAAAAATAGGACACCAGTATACAGACATGCATAAGCATCCTACATCCGTAAAATAGGACCAACCTTTTCATTGGCCATCTGTTATCTTTTGTGTAGAAAGGAAAAAAAAAATATTCTGATTGCTAAGACATGAGAAAACTTCCTGGAAAAATCATGTTGAAAATAAAACAATGTACTTGGAACAATACACAGAAAGAAAATATTTGCTAACTTAAATTCTGGCATTGTAAACAAGTAAATAAATTCTCTCATCTGACATAAAAAATATCTAAATTGGAAATCATGCATTACTTAGTTTTGAGTGGAATCATAGAATGGTAGGGGTTGAAAGGGACCTCTGAAGATCATTTGATCCAACCCCCCTACCAGAGCAGGAGCACCTAGGGCAGGCCACACAGGAACACGTTCAGGTGGGTTTTGAAGGCATCCTGAGGAGACTCTACAACCTCTCTGGACAGCCTGTTCCAGTGCTCTGTCACCCTCACAGGAAAGAAGTTTTTCCTCATGTTGAGGTGGAACTTCCTGTGTTACAGTTTGTGACCATTGCCCCTTGTCCTATCACAGGGCACCACTGAAAAGACACTGGCCTCTTCTACTGGACACCCACCCTTCAGATATTTGTAAACATTAATACAATCCCCTCTCGGTCTTCTCCAGGATAAACAGCCCCAGGTCTCTCTTCCTTTCCTCATAAGAGAGATGTTCCAGTCCCTTCATCATCCTTGTAGCCCTCTGTTGGACTCTCTCTAGTATTTCCCTGTCCCTCTTGAACTGGGGACAGCAGAACTGGACACAATACTCCAGATGCGGCCTCACTAGGGCAGAGTAGAGTAGGGTGAGAACCTCCCTCAATCTGCTGGACACACTGCTTTTAATGCACCCCAGGATACCATTTGCCTTCTTGGCCACTAAAGCATACTGCTGGCTCATGGTTAAGTTATTGTCCACCAGGTCTCCAAGGTCCTTCTCCATGGAGCTGCATTTCAGTTGGTCAACCCCTAAGCTGTGCTGGTGTGTGATGTTATTCCTCCCAAGATGAAGGACTCTACACTTACCCTCATTGAACTTCATTAGGTTGGCCTTTGCCCAGCTCTTCAGTATGTCTAGATCTTACTGAATGGCAGCACAGCCTTCTGGTGTGTCAGCCATTCCTCCCAGTTTTGTATCATCAGCTGAGGGTATACTCCATCCCTCCATCCAGGTCGTTGATGAAGTTTTTGAAAAAGACTGGACTCAGAACTGACCCCTGGGGAACACCACTAGCTACAGGTTGCCAAATGAACTCTGCATTGATGATTGTGGCCCTCTGAGCTCTATTGTTCAGACAGTTCTCAACCCATCTCACCATCTCCTCTTCTAACCTTCACTTCCTGAGCTTTCTACAAGGTTGTTATGGGAGACAGTGTCAAAAGCCTTGCTGAAGTCAAGGTAGACAACATCCACTGCTCTCCCTGCATCTACCCATTCAGTAAGACCACTATAGAATGATATCAGATTAGTCAGACATGACTTCCCTTCTGTAAATCCATGCTGGCTATTCTTGATAACCTTCTTTTATTCAATATGCTTAGAGATGATCTCTAGAATGAGCTGCTCCATCACCTTTCCAGGGTTGGAGGTGAGGCTGACTGGTCTGTAATTTCCTGGGTGGTCTTTCTTGCCCTTTTTGAAGCCTGGAGTGACACTGGCTTTCCTCCAGTCCTCAGGCACCTCTCCTGTTCTCCATGATCTTTCAAATATGATGGAGAGTGGTAGAGCAACAACATCAGCCAGGTCCCTCAGCACTTGTGGGCGATTCCCATTGGGGTTCATGCATTTGTGTGTGTTCAGTTTACCCAAATGATTTCTCACTCAGTCCTCATCAACCATTGGAAAGTCTTTCTCCCTTCCTTGTTACTATTAATAAATAGTAACAATCAATTGAAATAATTTGGGTCTTGGTTGAACATGTTAGGATATATAATTTTTTTTTTAAAAAAAAGACAGTGATGTTCTCATTGGCAGTAAACATATTAAAATAAAATTTCCCTTGAGAAAAAAACCTGCAAATGATGCAACAATTTGTAACAGCAATGTTGGGCTTGGAAATTCAGTAATAGGTACACCACCAATGTGTAATAAAATTGTGTGCATTTGTTAACATAGAAATGTACTGAGACACAATAGACAAAAGTTTTAAAAGACAAAGCAAACTGGACTACTATGGGTAGTAGGAAGGTGTTACACATACCAGTACTTTCTCCTTTGTGACTATTAACATGACATGAGGCAGAATATATAACTATTGTGTACTGTCTATGCTCCTTCATAGGAATGGTCTGAAGTAAACACACCAAAGCTACAAAAGACAGACATGTAACACAAAAGTAATATCATAACATCTTCAGAAACTTTCCTTCAGGGGAATATGAGTCCTCAGTTAGTGGTTTAGGCTGATAAGATCAGACTTAGATTTCTTTCATCTTGTTTCTTTGGTCTTTCCTACCCTTGATACCTCTAAAAACTGAATCACCCTCTGAAGTTCTCAATCTTTCCTTTGAAATCTCCATTTCAATATCCATCCATCAAACCTGTATCTCTCCAATTCAGGGTAAGAATCTGGTTTGTAAAGTAAAAAAAGTAGCATTCTGATATGTAGAGTGGTAGTGAGAGTCCCAAGAAGGATCTTTGTAGTGGTGGGAACCCTGTATCTCCATGGAAAGCAACTACTGAGGGCACACAGGTTTTAAACCCTCAGAGAAATTTATATGAAGTGGCAAGTTTAAGGTGATGAGGGGATGAAAAATATAATAAAGAGAATATGGCAATTTTAAATTTGCGAAACTTGATAGTATTGTAACACTCTTTTCAGTACTAGTGAAATTATTATGTAGAATGATCCATGTCTCTTCAAAGGCCATAGCAAAACCTTGGCTGGGTATAGAGGGAAAATATAAAAATTCAGTGGAGAGCCTTTGAACAAATCTCTAGACATATTTCTGCCTGAAATCAACAGGATTTTTATTAGTAGTACATCAATTTGCCATGAAGCAAACAGATGACCATGTGGCTTCTGAAACATCTCTGTGTGCACATGTGATGATGAATGGTTGGAGGAGACTTAGCAACATAATCAATTTTGCAATTGGAGGTCATTGTAGAATTGAAGGCTTTGTGACTTTACATCACCTATCTTTCAGTAAACAGACTAAACAGAAACTATTTTTATTTCAACACTTATGAGAAAAAAAAAATTGTTGCTTCATTCACTTGCCTGTTTGTTAAAATTGTTGGGAAAAAAAGTAAAATTCACAACAATCATTTGGCTAAGTTAACTGATTACTGAACATTTATGTCACTTCTCACTAACTGACGCCATTAGAGGGGAGAAATGAAAACAAGAATAGCAAAAATACCCAAAACATAGCAGTGGCAATCTCTGGTTACCCAAACGTATTGTAATGGAACTAATCTCAGCTTTGCTTCGGAAGATCTGACATTTTTCTAGAGCTAAGTGCAATGAACCATTATAAGTTTGTTTCTTATTATGCAGTTTGGAAAGAAGCAATGAAGCACTTAATTCTTGCTTTGAAGAAAACTCTGAGGGCACAGAAAGCAACTGACAGATTATTTCTTACCTTTTTTTTTTTTTTTGGTTAATTTTAGTTGAACTACACAATAACAAGTTAGAAAAAAACCCAGCAAAACACAAGATTGCTCAACTATTTTTAAGTGCTGATCCCATTTGGTTATTCTTAATTTCCAGAAAGCAGTAGAAATAATGTGTTAACACAGAATTTATCTGTAAATGTCACTTAGATGGCTTTACCCTTGATAAAAGTGTATTAAATTTTCAAAATGGTATGTGGGTGTCTGATAAGACTAATGGTGAAGCAGTACTAAATTTGAATAAGAGTATAGTAATGTGGCCTTATAATGGAAAATAAATGAAGAAAAAGTAGTGGTCCTACACATTATCTTCAAAAGATGGTACATGGCTTTCATGCAAGTATTCATAATATATTTGTGTGTATATGTATGTGTACAGGTAAATAAATATCTACATGTGCATATATATGTATATACACTACAAAAGAGGGATCAGATAAATTGCTTTACATGGTATAAACAATTATGGTAATGACAAAGGAATCATAAAGTTGCCTTTTAAAAATACATCTGAAGACGAAAAGTGTTTAATTAGTCAGTAGAACAGGTGTAAATATCATAACTACTACAGCTGCAGTGTAGGTAACATGAATCATAGGAGTTAAAGTAATGATGCTTATATAACACTTTTCATGTGCAGACCAGACTGCAAAGCAGTTTACAAAAAGGCTACAATATCCTTATCCCCATCTTATAGAAAGTGATGTATAGAGATGTGAAGTGCCTTGGGAACAGGAGACAAAATCAGGAATAACACATAAGTCTTTTATTTTCCAATTCAGTGCATAACTATTTTGTGCTTTGATAGCTATTCATTCAGTTTCTGCCATATGTTTTAAAATTAATCACAACTGCTCATAGGAAAGAACCATGTAAATTTAATCTAATTACTCTAATAGTTCTTGCACATTTTAAAGAGACACTGTGACTGATAAAACGAGGAACTGCAAAATATTCCTTGAAATAGTTATATTTTTTTACAATCTGACAGTTGTTGGCTTGTTTTCCCTATCATCCTGCCATCCAGATAAGCAGTTCCCATGACACAATAAGAATACAAAACTGAACATTTAACTTTAAACGGAATTTTTACATAGCATTTTACTTTGCATTAAGCTTCAAGCATGATGAATTTGCCATGATTCAGAGGTAGCTGCAAATCTCACTCTATGTATCCCAGCGTATATACTACAGCTACTAAAATTCATGAAACAATGGCTGAGCTCAATTGATTTTTGTTTTTAGGAAAACAGTATGCTAGCCCTTCCTCCACAGAGCTTGGTTCAG
Organism: Megaceryle maxima; assembly: GCA_024605025.1. Classification (NCBI taxonomy): domain Eukaryota; kingdom Metazoa; phylum Chordata; class Aves; order Coraciiformes; family Cerylidae; genus Megaceryle; species Megaceryle maxima. The sequence goes on along the minus strand of JANHGN010001163.1, from coordinate 4,625 downwards.
GAAAAATTATATCACATTTTGATGAAAATATTGTGTTCTAGGCATAGGAATCAGTTGAGCAGTTTAGGTGTAATGCTCAGAGTTTTTTATCCCACAAAGCAAATAATATCTTCAAGCATCTTTGCTACAAGAATCTCTAGTGTAATTTCCTTTAATAGATAATTGCATTCAGATTAGAACACACTTTTTTTTTTCTTTTTTTTTTTTCTTTTTTTCCTAATAGGTTTTAGTTATTTGGTGATTTCTAGTACATATGACAAATGTATGCTGCTTCTTGAAACATTTACATGTTCCAGGGTGGGGGGAGCATGGTGTTTTATCAGATATGCCTACATGAAATACATTTTAGTGGGCTTTACAGACTGAAGATGTTCAGGAATAAACTTTCTCTCTGCAGAAATATGAATTAATTTGATCCTTCTTGAATTTCTATAAGGTTTCTCACCACCTTTATTTTTTACTGTCCAGTGATATTGGACATAAATCAAGCTATTCTTCTGTAATATTTTTCTTAATGTTTTCTATATTCCATGTTAATTCCCTGTGTTTTTAGCTCATCTTAAATGTCATTCATTACTTTGGAATTAAGTCTGTGACATTTTCTTCATCCTGCTTTCTTGATTTGTCAAACATATTCTAAGTGAGCTTTATTTGGCTAATATTTTCAGTTAGGTTGGAAAGTATTTCTTGGTAAGAACATTGTGCTTTGCTTTTTTTTCCCAGAATATAATACTCAATTTCTCGTTAGAGAACAAAATATGCTTACAAAAATATTGAGTCTGCTGTTAGCACACTTCTAATGCACTTCAATGTGCAGTACTGTATGCATATAGTACTGCATTTTTATATGTAGTTTGCAAGTGCTTGAAATATGTTTTTGTTTTTAACTTCTCCAGACTCCAACAAAATGTGTCAATACATAAACTTATTATATTTTTGTTCCTCCTCTCCTAACAGCTTATTTTTTGAAGTCTAGACACAGTACCTTGCAGGCACTGTCATTATTTTCACTAACTATTAAACATACAGGGAATACAAAGAGACACAATCAGACTGTAAGAAAACATATGTTGCATGCTTCTGTCAATATTACAAAAAGACTAGGTTACTTAGAAACTTAATAACTTCACATATTTTTAACCTTCACATTAATAATATCTAGGTCATTCCAATCTACCTTGAAACTTTGATTAACATAGGCTTTTTACTCATTTTTTTCTTTCTCTCATCTTTCACTGAAAACACGCCTCAGGGATGAATTCCAAAAGTGCTGAATACCGACACTTTCCATAGATATCAAAACATAGATCACTGGGATTTATTTTAAAGGTATCATTCCTTTAAATTACAGCCTAATTTTTGCATCTTATTTAACAATTTTAACTGTTAAGCCAAAAGTAACATAAAAGGTGGTGAACAGTACTTCATACTAACAGAATGTAGAAGTTAAAATATATATGAAAAACATGGCAAGCTGGAGTCATCAGGAATCTCAAAGGACTGTATCTATGGTACTAAGGTACTTTCCATTATATTATCTCTGTCTCCCTGTTTTCCATGTTTTTACTTGTCTTCCAGGACGATTTGTTCCATGATCTCACCAGGCATGGAGGTGAAAATGACTGGTCAATGGTTCTCAGGGTCCTCCTTATTACACTTTTTAAAAACTGGATGCTATATTCCCTTTTCTCCAGTCATTGGAGACTTTGTCTGACTGCCATGACTTCTGAAATGTGATGGGAGTCACTTAGCAATTGGCTCACCAATTCCTTAAAGACCTTGTGATGCATCTTGTCGGGTCCCATTGACTTATGTACGTTCATTCTCCTCAGGTGATCTCAAATTCGATTTTTTCCTACAATTGGAGGGAATTTGTTCCCCAGTATTTCCCTTGAGGTCCTGGATCTTGAGAGATGTGAGAAGAGAAGCTACTATTGGAAGCTCATGGAAAAAAAAAAAAAAAAAAAAAAAGCTGATTACCTCAGTCTTCTCAATGTCAGTTATCATTTGTTCACCTGCTTTATTTATTGGAGGGGTACACTTTGTTAATATTCTTCTTCGGGCCAATGTAACTGTAGAAGCCCTTCTTACTAACACATTGCTTGCCATACTTGGCTCCATCTGTACCATAGCTTTCCTGATCCCATCCCTACACATTCTCTCCAGGATACTAGTCCCTGGTTGCACTGCCTGTTTATTTCCTTCTTACACCTTTGACCAGGATATCCTAGCTCAACCATGCTGGTCTCCTGCCTTCCTTGACCAATTTCTTATATGTGGGAATTGAGAACTCTTGTGCCCTTAGAAAAATGTCTTTAAAGAGCTGCCATCCCTGTTCAGCTTCTTTGCTCCTGAGGGCAGTTTCCCAGGGTGTCTAAGCCACTAATTCCTTAAATAATCAAAAGTTTTCTTTCCTAAGATTCAGGGTTCTGACTTTACTTTCTACATGGCCTATATCCCTCAAGACCAGGACATAATCACTGAAGCCCAGGTTGCCACCACTCTTGGCCTCTGAAATGAATTCACTTGTTTTCATAAACAGAAGGTCCAGTAATTGTTCTCCTCTGGTCAGTCTGTCTATCACCTGGATTAAGAAGTTATCCTCAATGCACTCCAAGAGTCTCCTGGACTGCTTACATCTTGCTGTGCTGCTTTTCCAGATGATGTCATGGTAGTTGAAATTGCCCAGCAAGATTGGAGCCTGCCAGCATGATTGCTTCCAGTAGTTGAAGAACACTTCATCTACAGGTTCCCTTTGGTATGGTGACCTGTAGTGAATGCCAGTCATAAGATTTCCTTTGTTGATTTGGCCCCTAATTTTTATTCACTATCTTTCAACCTGTTTATCTCTGTTTTTGAAAGTCATCTCTGTGCAGTCAATCAATTTTTTTTACATAAAGGGCAATCCCCACACACCTCCTTTCTTGCCCGCCCCTCCTGAAGAGTTTGCGGCCATCTATTGCAGTGCTCCAATTGTGTGATTCATCCCACCATGTTTCAGCAATAGTGATTAGGTAGTAGCTTTCTAGCTACTCAGTAGCTTCCAGATCCTCCTGTTTGATACCCATGCTGTGTGCACTGGAATAGACACTTCAACTGGTCTTTGGACTATGTCAGCTTTTTAGAGGAACACTTTCAAGACAAGTTCTTCTTGAAATTCCACTGCTTATAGTTGAAAAGACATACATCTCTAGTACATACACAAGTCTATTTTTTTATTATTAATATTTTTCTTTTTTTAAGAATACAACATGTAAGAAACTTTGCATGTCTGATACTTATATTTAGGGGCACATCTTAAAGAAATTTTGCATTTATCATTGAAAGCCAGAGTTTGTGTAACACTAGATATAATAGACCACTGAAGATTTTGTAATAGCAATAATAAAGTAATTCCAATTAAGTACAGGATGTATTATTTGAGCCTTAGAATTAATATAATTTTGTTATATTATATAATTCTCATATTTAAAAACTTAGAACCTTAAAATCCAGACATTAATCTTGTATAGGAATTACTGACAATGAGAACTATAACCAGTAGGAATAAGATATAGTTTCACTTTATAGAAAATTTAATAACTACTGTAAATATACTTTGCTAATTTATTCAATCAGTATGAAATGTCATGAGAAGCTTCTGGCTACATTTAGCTGTCTGAAGAGAAAATAAGAGATATTATATTAACTTAGATGTGCAAAGAATCATTTTCTTGTAGAAAATTCTGAGATGTCAAAATTTGGTTCAGTCTTACAGTCTGCTAAGAAGTTTAATCTTAATTATTTATTTAAAGTGAAATATCCATTAAATATTTAATTTTGCCATCACCAACAGTTAAAATATACTTTTATTTTTTTAAATAGAAATACAACATTGTATTCATAGTATTTTAGTAATAAATAGGGTCATGAAAGTGATGATAGTGATATGTTTCCATTGATCATTTAAGAATAGAAGAAATACCACTTTCTGAATCAAAGTTGTTCTATTAAAAAAGTAATTCACCATATTTGTACCTTCTGAGAAAGTTTCACTTCATTATCAATTTATGCTTATTACTGACTGAATATTTTTCCTCTGTTTGACTTCAATTTTGTGTTGTTATAATTTTATTAGGGTTCATAAGAAGATCAGTTTGAAGAAAATCCCTGTCAACACACCTGGCTGAAATAAAATGCATCAGTTTTGTTTTCCTCATCTGCAGTAAAGAATAAGATACTATTTAGAATTCCAGTGGGTTTAAGCCAGATTTTCTGAAGCAGAGACCCTCAGTCTGTAAAACGTTATGGATTTTTCATACTTCTACAAACTGTGCATATAGTCATTGACTCAAAGATTAGTCCATTTGCTTGAGCTCACTTTTTTTTTCCTTTTTTTTTTTTTTTTTTTTTTTTTTAATTTTTATTTTTCCCCAGAGGTCCTCTTGAAATGATCAATAGATTATCGGTCTTCTCCCCTTGTCTGGCCTTTGTAATTTTTTAATGATGATGATCATTTAATAGATTTAGTGTATGGCAGAAGGAGATAATAGATTTAGTGTACTGTGTATGGGGAAATTTGAGCCATAATAATAAAACCAAAAATATAAATAATATTATTATTTAATAGGAATGTATTATTAAGC
>JANHGN010001162.1:57000-87802 GCA_024605025.1 Megaceryle maxima | reverse complement strand
CACCATAGCCTTGTTTTTTCCCATGCTTGTTCCTCCCCAAGCCACTTTGATCCCTCCCTCTCCTCACCTTTGGTTCCTTCACATCCCATAACAGGACTTTGTACAATCCCACAGTGTTTTTCTCCTGCACCCCGTGGTAAATCTGGTAGCCCTGTAAGCCCTGGCCCAGTGGTGGTGGGGATATGGGGAGAGCCAGTGGTTATCCTGTAATGGCCTAAAATTTACTAAGATTTCAGAAATTTAAGTACAGTAAAGAGAATTGCTTGCATTTTCTACCTATTCAGTCTAGAACAAGCTACAAAAAGAGCATGTCTCCAGTTAAACAACCAATATTAAATTCACTGTTGTCTTAAACCAGCATATGGGCACAATATTTATCATGCCTTCTTTTCCCTGTTAGTCAAGTTATAGCTGTTTGAGAAAAAGACTATTCAGCTGCCACCTTTGAATTTGGAACACTGTTTCTCTCCTTATTCTTCCTCATAAACACTCATAAAATATGAGTGAATTAGTTTTCACACAAACACACACTAAGTGTGTGTTTATGAAATACAGGGAATAAGTAATTTGGATTGTCTTTGTTTTCCCATAGGTACTGATTATTTATCTTTAGTCAAGCTGTTTCCTGAATCAAGCAGTCATCAAGTAGTTGCATTTCAAAAAAGAAATCTTACCTTCTCAGAAGATAATCCAATTCCAGCAGCTGGGGCAGATAGAGAAATATAAATCTCAGTAAAATCAAATACTCAATAAAATCGTAAGAGTTGAAAACTCTGTTATAACTCAATAATCAAAATCTTCCTCTTGGGGTTTTCTTAAAATAAAGCTTTCCATGCTAGTTTCACTGAAGAAAGACATTTGATTTTTGCTTTCACTCAATACAATTGTGTTGTACCATCCAGATATCTCAAAATAAGAAGCTGCATTGTCAAAGAACTCTAGCAATATTTAAGGTGTTCAAAGCCCAATATACTGGCATCTGCTCAGAGGAACTAGGATGATGACAGATCTGAAAAATGACTCTTTTTTTCCTCGTCTAACTCTACTGGGAATCTCTGATGGATGAAAGGATGACTTTTATGACATCAAAATAATGAAAAAAGATGAACTCTGACAAGTTACCTAACACTTATTTCTGTAACCAGGTCAGATTAAATTCCTGACATAGTATTGTTATTGGATTCACAGACAGTGACACGGTACTATACAGAGCTGCTAAACCTCAACCCCAAAGGAGATGCTCAACAATCCTACCTCTCAAACCATGTACCTACCTAGGCACATACTTTGTGTGGACCTGCAGCAGAGGAGAAGTCCCTAGAACTTGTAAACACAAGTCTTAATCCAGCAATTCACTTGAGAGAGAAATGTAATGACCAGTTCAGGAAATACTGATCCCATCTGGCTTGGAAATCTCAAGAATTTCACTCATACTTTTCACTAAATATTGACTGCTCAAGAGGCTTTTAAATCTAGGGCATTTTAATGTCATCTGCCAGGACATTACTTGGAAATACAAATGTAAACATACATTACAGTCTTATGGTTTATTATGGTAGCTAAATGAAAAAGACTTTTCTGTTGCTCAAATATTTAATATAGAGAACTGAAGAGAGACATCAGATTACTCAAACCTCCTTACTTTCACAAATTAACTTTTTTTTTTTTTTATCTTTCATCAAAATGGTGATCTAGAATAGAGTCTTATCATTAATAGCTAAAAACACCCTTGTTAACTAGGAAAAAAACTTACATTTTTTTTTAGTATGTTATTCATTCGTCTTTGTTTATTTGGTGACCTTCATTAATCTCAGTTAACATGAACAAATTCTGGTCTATTAGGAAAGTGGCTGAAGTCTAATTCCTTCAGGATGGCAAACACACTTTGCCTTATACTTTTATTATGAAAGGAAGAGATCCTTCTGATAAAAAAAAAAAAAAAAAGTATTTACAATTTTAATTAAGCTTAAAAGAAGGAAAACCCAAACAAGCCAAGGGCTTTTACATCTAAGATTACTATCAACAATTTCTTTTGAACAGATGCAGAAAGAATTACTCCCTTCTCAGACAAACATTTATGCAAACACACAAAACCTGAAAGTTTTTCATCCAAACAATCACAGGCCCCAAATTAAAAACCATCCTGCTGTAAGTCGAGACTGGCCATAAAATATTTGGGAGGAATCCGTGAGACTTGTTGAACAATACAATGACTTGTGAATTCAAAGATGGCAAATGTGAAGGATAACTAAACACTGGAGCAGGCTAACTAGAGAGGCTGGGAAATCCCTATCCTTGAGAATTTCCAAGAACCAGAGGGACCATCCTGTAAGTAGCCTAGTGTGAATTCAGTACAGACCCTGCTTTTAGCAGCGGGATTGGACTGAAAACCTCCCAATGTTCCATTCAACCTCAATGAGTCTGTGACTCTTTGAAATGTCGAGAAACCCGTATAAATTTTTGTTTACTGAGCTCAGAAGGCATCTTTATCTTTTAATTTAGGGTGAAAGGTGGAACTGGGGTATAGAAAGAGAGGCATCTGCCCAAATGGGTGATCTTGTCCAACTAAGGACCCAGGAGAGAGATCATCTAAGAGAAGAGAGACCATGTCAAGCCATAAGGTGTGAAGGAGATTTGTTACAGCTGGTAGAGGAAACAGCTATGACATTTCCATCTCGTCTGACAGAAGCAACTGAGCTACCTCCACAAGAGCAAGTGCCAAAAGCAACTAAATTTAAACACAGATTAAAAAGATGTTATTTCTAGTTAAAATGCAGCACAACTGAGAACAGGAGCAGACCTATGGTTTTGTATGCATTTCATCTCAGTGTTGCCAGTTTTCAAATAGATGATCTTGGTCAGCATATCAAAATTAAAACGTGCACATACTCACTTTAAGTTGTCAAGGCTAAACAACCATGTATTTTGTACGTTATTTTTCTGTGTGCACCATCTGTTCAGATGAAATGCAGCTTAAAAAAATAATTATTTCAGTAAAATAAGAAAAAAAAAAATCTGTGTTCTCAGATTTTATTATCCAGTTGAAAATCATTACAATGATGTTCCCGTACACTTAACCAGGCTTTATGAACAATATTAGATTTACAAGTCACATAGCAATAGAAACATTTCATCATTTTTTCTGTTGTGGTCCCTCAAAATATAGAGGGTTGTGTTCCTTTACTATACATCTAGTTATAAGTTTGTAAAGAGCTTTTTGGTTGAATGGCAGGAGCAAGTTTCATTACGTGAAAGCTACCTTGAGTTATCTCCAAAGTTTGCTCCGTGAAGTGAGTAAATAAACACTTGTTAAACTCTTCAGAGTCATTTAAAATTTCAATATTGTACAGTAACAAATTGATTGCTTTACAATAATTGATATTTATAAAAATTATTTTTCCCATCCTTTTCTCTCTTCTAACCAAATAACCCTTTCGCATGCCACATAGAATTGTTACTGAAAGTCTGTTGCTATGTGAACAATAATCAGAAACATGCAAAATTTTCTCTCCTACTGAATTTTGATGAAAAATAGCAGACTTACATATCACTTTTTAGCCCTGCTACATTGGGCTTCATGTGACTTTACTGGAAGTGCTGAAGGTATCCAGCCCACACGTATACAGCAGTCCCTGACACTCCCAAGTAAACATCCTCACACTTCCTACTCTGTCTCCCTGGCAACATCTCCTCTACTCTGCCCTTGCAAAAGCCATTATTACTTGCTTGCTTTCTTACTCACTCTGTCAGATTCCACCTAAGAAAAGATGTAGCAGCAGTGATGAGATTTGGGTCATTAAGCAAGACATAGTTAATAATGACCTTAATAAATTTGATTTTCTTGTAAAAGTGTTCTACTCAGTAGAAATAGAAGCTTAAAAAGAGGAATTTTGTTATGTTTTCTGCCATAAACTCTGGATAATACTTATGTCTTCTCAGTTATTCATTGTAAGATATGTATCCTTCCTGGGGCAAACAGCTGTTTACCAGCTCTAGTAAAACTCTATTCAGAGCATAATTCATTATGAAGTCTCATGTAGAATACGTCCAAGTTTGAAGATGTTAATCTGGCATCTTAAGAGTTCATTATTTAATTTTGCCATTTGAAATACAGTTTTTAGATTGTTTTTTTTTTGTAGTGAATTTTATTCAAAGATCAGTTAGTGATTTTGAAAGTGCTGCATTCAGTATAGCCAAAGTAGAGATCCATCATGAAAGAATATACGATTTCTTATGTGATTCAGCAAGTCTTCCTTCCAGACTTAACATGTTTGCACTTTCCTTCAATTTAAGTAGTAAAAATTTCAGAAATTAAAATACACAGGTTGCATAAATACCTAATTCATGCAATAACATGAATTCCAGAAATATTCTATGTGACCTGCTTTCAGATAGCTTGACAAGACACTAAAACCTCCCGACAATGCAGATAAACTAGAAAGTCACAACTGAAAACCACAAAATCTATTTATTAATGTACAATCACAAGAATTTATTTACATCTGTGTTACCAGGGAATTAACTTCATGATAATTCAGAAAATACTGCTGGTGGTTCAGGCATGTTAGCCTGAGATCAAATAAGCATATTATGCACAGAGGGATGTTTAATAAATTTCTTTATCTACTCAAGGATAAAATGAGTAAGGCAGCAGTGATGAAGTCATATTTCATATCAAGTTTCCATTTTGTTCAGTTCTGAGTAATCACCAATTAATGCAACACTCATTTTCACTTTGAAACCTGGGGTAGAAGAGAATTGTCCTAAATCCACCCACTCTTAACTTTTCAGATTGCTAGCATAAGTAATAGAAACACGAATCTCTTAGCATGGAACTCATTTTACTTCTGCTGGGACCTGTACAAAAGCATAGCAGGATAGTGATCATCCACAATATCCACTATAAGCAATAACTTGTAAATGACTGGTGAAGGCAGGGCTGGCAGGGTAGACAATTAAGAGGGTGGAGAAGAAAAGGTGATTTCCTGCTGGTTTTCATACTAGAAGGACATGATGAGAATCAGAACAGTGAGGATTTTTTTAAAGCTGCTTCAAGGCTGCTGTGTAGGATTTTTTCCAGCTATTTTCCTAAAGAGCTTGAGTTACATATGTATAAACTTTGAGTAGAATGAATGCAAAGTTTTCCCTTCATGCACATTCTAGGATATATTAATAACACCAGTGATGCTTATATTACATTTTATGCAATTTCTAACCTTTAAAGGGTATCAGAAGAGATTTATGTGATACAACAGCAGGACATTTTAGTCCCATAGTCCTTTATGTCCTGATGCTCTCACAAAAAAAAAAAAAAAGTAGGATAAAGTTTAAGCTTTAGTATTAGCCTTCTAAAATTTCCTTTTGTCAGGCATGAGAAGCAAGATAACTTCAGTAGCTACAGTGAGTTTTGGCTCTAGGATGAGCTGTGTATTGATTTAAAGTGATCCGTATACCTCTAGTATGGAAATATCCAGGAACCAAAGGATGGAATTGTAAACAGAATTGAAGGGCTCATCCACTGAGAGATTTTTATGGTTGTAAACCAGAGTAAACACAAGGTCATTTCTGATGATAAGAGTCAAGGGAAGCAGATGTGACCTTAATGAAGGTTTTTAGTAGAAAGTAAGACATGCTGAGTTCATGTCGACAAATTGGATGGTTCCAAACCCAAGTTTAATCAAAACAGTAATTGTGCTGCACAGCTTTAATTAAATGTTGCGATGTTCTATTAAACTCTAGATAACAACAAAATTATATGAGTGGACAAAAAGACATATTAGGAATTCCAAGCAAGTTATCCAATGGTATAATTTAAATCATTACCTGTTAGTAAAGGAAGACCTTTGGCAAAGCTTAAGACATAACCAAAATTAAAAATTAAACCTACAGTGAGGTAAAAAAGGCCATGCTTTTATAGCTGCAACACAATCTGTTCTGAGTTCACAGTCATCAACAGGTATTTCCAATCACAATGAATTTGTTTTACAGTGAAGTGTCTGCAAGTTTATCAGATGCATACAGAGAACTAAGCAGCAGCTTTTGGTTCAAGTATTTCATTGTGTGGATGTACTTACCTTCATCTTAATATTCCACACAAAAAAAAAGTAATTAGAATGTTTTCTTCTTGAGGGGATAATAAATAATCCTGCCAAATGCAGTCAGGTACAGAAATAAATTATCTCTAAACCTCTAAAAATTCCTAGGACAACATATAAGCAAATAATTATACAGTGAAGGCTTGTAATAGGTCTTAAAGTGCTCAAATCAGTCATTCATTCAGTACCAAAGGGGATAGTCTTACTGGTGAGGCATCAGTATACCACAAATTAAGCTCCAGCTTCACCTGAAATTTATGATAGGAAACAAAGAAAATTGTTACTTTCCCTCACCTATAGAAGCACCATGAGGTCAAGTAAGACAGGGATCAGCACCAGTGAGGTCTGGAGCACTGTCAGGTTTTTCAAATGTGATGTGCTGAACTACTCAACTTGCAATTAATCCCACAACATTTTTAACACTACAGATGAAATGACCTGACTTTTTGAGACCAAACTCAGATTACCATAATAATCAGCAAATAATTTAAAATATTAATCTAGCTCCCATTCAAGCAGAAAAAAAAAACCCAAACCAAACACATTATTACGGAAGTGTCACTGGATGATGATTATTTACTATTATCTTCCAAATTCTTTCAAGAAAACAAAAGGTAAATCTAGGAAGACGTGCAGACACATAGTGAGTGAGATGGCTGTGAGGATCTTTTTGGATAAACTTTGTACACAATAGATGATTTTGGTTTCTCCTTGATCTCCAGTAAAAGGCAGGCTTTGAAGTAAAGTAGTTCCCTGACAGGTGGAAAAGAATTCTTAAGGAAAAGACTTGTTTTACCAATGTTATCTTCTCTTTCTACATGCAAGGCAACAAAGCATAAGGCCAAGAATCTGCATTGGGGAACAGTCAACCAATAGGCTCAGAGACTCACTTTAGATAGTCTGGATGCAACAGCACCCACTCACTTTCATTCTGTCACACTGTGCACTGAGGTAGTGCTGGTTTGCAGGGCACAGGCTGCTAATGTGGAATCAAAGGGCAAAGAAGGGTCACAGCACTTTGTAGTGTAAAAATGACTTAAAATAATTGTAGAAAGCATGGGATGGTATCCTCCTGGGTAATGACACAGAGTTGAGGACACCGATAAAATAAAATTAATTAGATTTGCTGCTAATCATACTACTGATAATTTTATTTTGTTCCATTAAAATCAAACCTATAGGTTCATAGACATCTCCTGTCGCTCCGCAGAGCTATAGTGGTACAATGACCTGATGATAACTCTTAGTTATCCTCATTCAGCTCCCGAGTACCTATGGATCATGCTAATACTCATTTCACCATGTAGAGAACTCTGCTATCATGAAAATCATGCTATATTTCCTTATATCTACTTTTCATTTGCAATCTTTTATTTATATACTAAACATTATTCTAAGGTAAAAAAAAAAAAAAAAAGCCTCAGTACACGTCTACTTTTCATCCTTTCTAAATCTGGAGTTAGACTAATTCCAGCTAATGGAGAATTGATTTTTTTTTGTTTTAGTTAAGGCATTAGAATCTGCACTGTTAGAGTGAAAAACATCTGCTGTCTTTCCCTTTACTGACTACTGCAGAGCTGCAGTCCTTCACATCATGCAGTTCTCTGATGTACACAGATTTGAAATGTTGAATCTATCATGTAATAACCTTTCCTGGATGAGGTGCAGTGGCATAGCATGCCCTTGTTCTGAGATCAAACAACTCATCCTTCTCAATACTTTAGTTTCCTTCTGCATACGTTCCTATGGAAATCGAGAATAACTGCATAACATTGAAAATCCAATATTGTTTTTATTATTCTATACTCTTGGTAGTGACCAAATTTTGATGGGACAGTGAGAACTCCCAGTAGATCAGAAGTAGGACTCAATAATGTTATTTCTTCTTTCTGTCTTGACAGAACAAGGCACTTGACTGCCATCTGCAATTTCTGCTCGTTTCTCCAGAGGTGGAAAGATGTTAATAGATAATAACAGGTATAGATGACTGTCAGACCAAAATTACATCTTTTTTTTCTAATTGACAAGCAGACAAACAACATCTGTCACAGAATGCACATAAACGGATGGATTACACTTGGGAGCTTTGCAATTTTAGCATTTTGTGAAGTGATTTGCCTTTTTTAAAGAATGATTGAGAAACTGTACCTCAATATGATAATACCTATGTTTGGCATATGAGTAATAGCTGCCAAACCCCAGGATTTGTATTCTAAGTTTTGGACTTGGGCTGCATCCTTTTTCTGACTTCTGTCATGCAGGTCAAAAGAGGTGGTCTGCAGATCTCTCCTATTTAGAGCCTTGTATACATGATGCACTACATTTACTGTATGTGTATATATACACTCAAAATTTCACAGATTTGTATGCCATATTACGTCAGTCACAAAAACGTTATTTACAACATATTTAAAAGGTTGACAGGACACAAACACCATAAAGTGCTTGATTTCAAGGTGTTCTGTGTAGTAGCATGAAAGATACCTATGCAAATGGCATATCCCACCAGCTGACATATACCTATTGACTTAAAGCTGCCTTAGAAAAAGAATTAATCCTGAGGACACATCTGAAAGGAGTAACAGCTGTTACTTGCTGATCTCAGTCTGCTCAAATACCCTTTTACATGAATTCACATTTGTACTTCTTCCGTTGAAGTAGTGTATAAACACCAGCTTTAATCACAGCATGACAAAGTGTGAGCCCATATATATGTATATATTTCTTTTTTAGTGCATCATCCTTTGTAACTATAGAATGCAACATAAAAGCTTAATTAAAAGATTGTATATCTCACAATGCATATATAATCTGAAATGCAATGCTCAGGGTGTAAATAGCCATAACACTTCCTGAGAAATGGGGAAAAACTCACTTAATAAAAGAAAATGTGATGCCTTAAGTTTCCTTCAGTAAGTATCCCTCCTTCATCCATTAGTCACTATTTACCTGGGGAAAAAATGTGCAAAAAAGTGTAAGAGCTAGGATATATCATTGGTCCTTTGAAAAGGTTATGGAAGTATTATAGGGAAGATACACAATGAAAGGTTCCTTCACAGATCCAGAAATAACAGACAGCACTCATCACCTTGTGTTTGCTCTGGTTGTAGGAAGAAATACCAGGTACTAGCAGCATTATGGTTGCATATGATCCTGTTGTACAAATCGACTGCCTGTTTCTAAACATCTGAACAGCAGTTTAGCTGCATAAAAATAATGGTGTTGATTTTAGTTGCATAAGCAGCTGGAAAGAAACTACTGGCAAAAAGGAAGAGATATCCTCTATGTGCACTGCTGATTATTCTTACAATAATTATCCCCTATGACTTTTGTGTAAGCAATTTCTAATGGGAGGCTCCTGAACTTCTGTTTGATCTCATTGTAAAGTTTGTGTCACACTGTATCAGTTTCTCGTCATAAGAAAAGCTCAGCTGTAAGACCTTTCAGGAAAAGGGTGAAATATAGTTAATTCTACTAGTTTTATACTGGTTCTATATTTGTATCATCCTTATTTCACAAGGACATCAGTGTAAGGACACTAAGGTATTTACTTGGTGACGTGAGATGTGATTATGCTACTGCACCTCTTCTTCTGAGTGGCTGAGGAAATTCTGAAAGGAACCTCAGGTTAGGTTAAACCTGCATAGCACTAACCATGACAGTCCATCAAGTTAACCTTCTGATTCCTAATTATATTTTAGCACAAGTTGCTTCTGTTAAATGGCTCCAGAAATCATCAGTCACAATACTGAAGTCTGCACATTGCATTTAAACGCTCACTGTGATGGTGTCAGAACTGAGGTCTCAGAGCAGCAAGTGTCATGCTCATGGCAGCTCTGCAGGGTAGAGTACTTGGCCTCAATAAAAAGTCACCACCAAGTTATCAGCAGCTATTTTTCTGTTGATAAACATTAACAGGGTGCTAGGGGCTACACTCTTAAAATATTCAGCCTTTATACCTGTGGAGTTTCAACCTAGAGTGGAAAAATAAATCAGAAAAAGGAAGCAGGCTGAGAGAACTGGGGTGCTGCACAGTAGGCAAGACTTTATATACTTATATATTTCATTAATTTTCTGTCTTGTTCAGTAATCAGATGTCAGGAATAATCTAACTGAAACCAAATTACCTCATGTTCATGAAACTTTGTTTTCTCCACTAAAATTCCCATTTTAGTTAAAAGAGAAAGCCAAGGTAACGTTCACTGAAGTGGATACAAGATGATGTTAATTTGGGTGTATTACCATTGGAGCAAATTTAAAATTCCACTAAGGTTTTAATGAGGGCTTTGCCAGCAATGTGTATGTGGGAAGCCTACTGACTAGGTCACCCTTTAAAAAACAGTTTAAAATGCAAGTCCGACTAAAACCTCCAGTCTTAGGATTTATATCCACTAGCATATGCTTGCTTTTTCTTTCTTACCATTTACTATATGCGTAAGAGCTGAGATAATCTTAACGTCACAAAAATTCTCGTTGGTGATTTTGTTGGATTTTTTTTTTAAAAGATAACTGACTGATCTTAATATATTCTTCCAACATTTTTCAGAAGGAAAGTTTACACTTAACTTTTACCCATAAAATGCATCCTTACTGCTGTCCTTTATAGTCTGTGTGGTCTAACAGAATGTATATATTTTTCTGTCTTTTAGAAGTTGTAAATACCATGTCTTAGTGTGAAATAACTTAAAGATGAAGAGAGCACCCTGAAAGAAATGCTACCATAAAGATACTTCTTTTTGTCCAGAGAGGATAATGAAAACTGTCATTGCACTCAAGTAACTTAAAGGCAACATTCAGGAAGATGGAATTTTTAATTCAGATTATAACTGTCTTTCTCTAAATCAAATAAGATGCTGATTCATTAACATGGATGACTAAGTGCAAGGGCACAAAATCAACTAATCAGTTAAGCAACAAAAAGATTTCAACCATTACAACTAAATAATAACACATTCCAAGTCAAGTACAATGCATTCTTATGTTGAATGTTCCTGAAATAAATGATTCACATATGGGAACAGAAACATTTCTGTACCAGTCAAGTGGACCTCTCCAGAAAGACCTATCCTCACTTGGTACAAGGTTATCCCACTGAACCTGAGCTGAACAAGTGCTAGCTAATTTCTCTTTTTAATCTTAAGTCATGCTTGGTCTTTCCAGTTATGAAAGCTACATATTGAGAAGAGGGGGCTATCTCTTACAGCTTCTCACAACCAGAATTTCCTACCATTAGAACAAGACCTTTGGCCTATGATTCGGTTCTAAGGGCTTCTCTGAGAAGACACATCTAGAAAAAAAAAAAATATGGGATAAGGTAGTTAATATTGTCTTGTATCCACAGGCTGCACACCGTAGTGCTAGTTCTTGAAGTATTGTTCACTCCTTGTAACTGAAGTGCCAGTTAATTGATACACAGACACTTTGATACCTTTTATAAACTAACTTCAAATGAGCAGATAAAACCATTTTTAAGATCCACAACCAAACAATACAACAAAGTTCTTATTCACTTTCCACTTCAGCTATAAACTATTTCATGTTCTCTCATGTTCTGTAATTTTAACAAGAGATGGTTGTTAAAAAAAAAAAAAAAAAGCAAACCACAAACAACAACCAAAAAAGAGGGTTAGCAATTACCCTTTTTACCTTTGAATTAATTACAAGGAAGTTATTTCAGCCAAGAAGCGTGTGAGTATATTTAGTTTTCTGCTTCTTTTTTATTAACTTTGATTTCACAGAATATTTCCCCCACAGACCCATTACTACAGTGTTCTTTATATGCATGTTGTAATAATTTTTTTTTTTTTTTTTTTTCTTTTAGGTACACCATCAGTTAAACCATTAGCAAAAGTCTTTAAAATCACATATGCTTGTACTAATGCAAATCCTGCCCCATCAATCCTGCCTGCTAGAAACAGGAAAGGACTGTTTCTACAATGAGAGCTCAGTGTGTGATGCAACAAAGGCAAACAGATGATGCAAAAAATACAGCTCTACAGCAAACAGCATAGAGAATTCCACAGAAAGAATATATCTCGCTGACTGCACAAAATATATCTTAATATATAGTATTTTTTTTGCTTGTACTAATGCACATAGCGTAGATACCAAAGTTGTGTTTCTCTTATGAATTAGAACTAGTAAGAGGGCACTTGTAAACTACCACCTTGCTTCAACAGATGTTATCTTTGCTTAATTTTATGATAGGATTTATACAGCCTTAATTGTCATTCAGATTATGTCATTCTGAATTTAGTTCTCACATTCTTGTGATACTTATATACAGACTATCATAGTTGAACTTCTGCTGGCAGCTAAACACTCCACATCACTCACCCACTGCTTCCCTCCACCCCCCTCCTTTGGTATGAAAAGAATTGGGAAAAAGAAATAGGTGAGACCCCAGGGGTTGAGATAAGGACAGATTGATAAAACAACACAACAAAGGAAGAAAACAACAGTAATAATGATAGTACTAATGAAATGATAGACAAAGTGAGTGATAGAAACCACAAGACTCTACCCGCACCTGAGACACCGCTTTCCATGCTCTAGCCACAAGCCCAAGACACAGGCTGGAATAAGCTGAAAACAGGCACCCCTGCCCTAAGCCAGCCCCTCCCTTTACATGGAGGCCATGACATCAGTATGGTGTCAACTGCCCCCTTGGCTGGTTGGGTTGTTTATCTTGGCTGTGGCACCTCCCAGCTGCTGCCCCTCCCCACTGCTTGGGATAGCAGCTCTTTCTGGTAATTAACCCAAATCCAACCCAGGACACAGACTTAGGCCACTTGGTTCAAATTTTGTGTAATAGGCTCAGACCTGCCAATCCCAGTTATAGGAGTTGGTATTTTGGAATAATTCATCTCTTATCATTTTTACTTAGAAGGGAAGCAGAGTTTAATCAACTGGAAACTGAGCTTTCATATCCTTTGTGAAGTTCGTTGTGCTCCTCCCTTTCAAACACGTATTTTATCTTGATTTCATTATTCATTTCAAGAGACAAGGCAAATTCTGTGGTCTTAATTCAATCTGCTGCTGTTAGCAGGCTCTGCCAAGGTATATTACATAACCATACATTTGGAGCTATCTGTTGAGTTTTCTATTTTTGGCTGGAAGAATGACAGTCAATCCCAAAGATATTTTTATGGTACTTTTTGGTTCCTTCCTTCTCTGATCTCTGCTGTATGTCACATAGCTGAAAAAAGGATGGAAGAATCTGCTCAATTTAGGATCTCTCCAGCTACTCCAGAATGACATTTAGTGTTTGATGTCATCATTTAAAAAATTTTTGCTTTTAATTTATGTTAAATCCAGTAAACCACCCAAACTCCAGTGCTTTCTTTTCCAAACAAGCTTAAACTTTCCTCAGTTTCATGTCCCATTATTTCCCTGAACTACCATGACCCTGTCTTTATTCCATTCAGAACAAGGGAAATATGATTAATGGAGTGGGTAATTTTTAATTTTTTTTTTTCCAAGAGAAGCAGAAGAAAAGCAATTGTGTTTACAGAAGGCTGGTGCAGAAAATTCCTGAGCTACACAGTAAACTTTGAGCCTCACTAGGATAATTATCCATATTTCTCCTTAGCAGAGATATCAGAACACTTTGCAATGCAACAGTGTTTTTACTTACATAGTCACAGAAGACATTTATTGCGGAAAGAAAGAGGAATAACACAAGAAGTTTGGTTTAGAATTCAGATCTGGATTACATATGTTACTTTCCATGTCCCAGGCTCCTCCTTCTAAAAGCAGGAATGATTGTCCCAAATTATAGCAAACCTTTTAGACAACAAAAGACAGTTAAATTTGTGTTTAGTTTCAACTGAACCAGTCAGTAGGGCTTCTCCTGTGGTCTTCAATAGGAGTGGAAGTTTTGGTGTGCTAGGCAACCTTCAAGTGTTGTGAAGCTTACAAGGATATTGAAACAAATTTTGATATTTGAAAATAACATCTGCAGAGTCTGTGTCTTCTTTATGTGTCTTGGCTTTCAGCTTATTTTAGTCAAGGAGAGAAGCAATTACTCTCATCTCTGGTGTCTATGTGGTTCATGGCATGATTTCTAATACAGTAATTTTGGGCATAAGTGGATTAAGATGGTCTCTTACCTTCTGAGCTGAGAATACTAGAGCTTTTCATTATAATTCCCTTGGTCATTTATTAGGTTTCTGCCATAAAGTTGCCTTTCTGGAAACATTCGTCTGTCTCTACAATGGACAATTCTGCTTGCCAGTAAGCTGAGTTTTTTGAAATCCCCAGAGTTTTCTTGAATAAATTTTTCCTAAAATGTTGTCTTCTGTAAAGACCTTAATACATCTTATTCTATACATGTTGCCAGTTTCAATGAAGGTGATTTTTTTTTTTAATATCTATTAAAAGCCTACACCCGTTAGCATATTAACAATGCTCTCAAATTCAGTAAACTAAAGTGTAACATTTACCACTATCAATACAAAATCAGTAATTAGATATCTTTGTGAGAACTAAGAGCTGCATATTGCTACTATAATTATTCTTATCAACCTAGATAAGAGTATATTAGGAGATTATATTAAACGGCTGATCAATGGAAACTAATGAAGATGAAGGATTATAAGTGTCTTCATTTTAGGTGGTTCTTTTTTCCTGTTCTCTAAATTTTCTTGCATTATTTCAAAACAACACAGAAATAATCACAAATTATTACTTTCTTTATAAGTAAATATTTGCTTTTTTTTTTTTTTTTTTTTTAGTCTCAGTTAACTGCTAAAAATCTTGATTTCACAGAGCAGTCACAATAAAAGTGTCTTTAACTAAAAAAGAGTTATTAAATGGATGAGTAGATTCCTAAATTTTTGAAAAGTAGATCTCATAAGAAAGAAGAAAACAAAAGCACAGCAAAATTTATGCTAGATTCTTCTACAGTTAATATTTTGATCATTATAGAACATTCCAAATTCAAGCAAGCAAATTTGGCTAGATGGATGCTGACATGCATAATAATACTTTAATCTCTTAGTAATACGACATATGCAAAATCCTGTATTTTTGTGCATTAAATAATCAGGGAACTTGGTATTACAATTAAAACATTTCTTTTCAAAAGCTTAATTTGTTGCTAAGACTGTATATAATTTCCATTCTTACTGTTCCTAAAAGACTTCTACTATGTTTAATTCCTGGTTCCTGTTCAACACAGTCCAATTTGACTTAATTTAATTCAGGTCAGAATGTATTTATCCTGATATGCCTTGAGATGAACAAAAAGAAATGATGGATTTATTATTTTCTTTTTAACACTTCCCAATACAGTAATTGCACTTTAAAGCGTGGACCTTCATGTCAAGATATATGCTGCATTAAAATATTATGAGAATGCTGTAAGGGCTCACAGGCCATTCTTCCTTTCTTGGAAGATGATATATTCTCCTTTTATATTTGAAATATGAGGTTACCATAAAAAGAGACTGAGAGTTACTGTTTTAACGCTCCAAAGTTTGAGACAATTGGAATCATGCTATAAATTCAACTCAGTATTAACATTTCTATTCCATCCCTCCCACTATATGTGTAAGGGCTGGAGTGCAAACAAGGTGTTTTCTTCATTGAATCTTGATATATATCTTTTCTATTTTACTGATTCCTCAAGTACCTCTTCTGAAATGTTTCAGCTAATCACAGATCCTAATTATGACTTTAAGATAAGCAATTCATGACACTCAAGACATTTAAAATGAATGTCATTTAATGGAAGACTTACTGTCTCATTAGTGGCGATAAATATGCATGATTCTCAGCGTTTTGTATTCAGGTTACAGACTCAAAACTTGTCCCTAAAGGGTGCCCTTAATGGAAGTTCTTTTTGGATCAGCAGTGTTACAGATAAAAACAAGATAATAGGTTGATATCTGTATTTTTTCAACTTCTTATTCTGTACCTTATCTGTCAAAAAGAGTTCTTGTTTACTTTGGGGTTTTTTTCAGAATTCAGCAAGTGTGTGCAGAAACCAGTGCATGTCTGTTAAGTAAAAATTGAATAAAATCAGCTCCTTGGGATTCTCTTCAGTTTACCAATATGGCTTTCTACAGTGTTCAGTACCACAGCAGGCAGTATGGATTTCTTACAAGAAAATTAATGCCCACGTTGAGGTCTTGCAATTTCTATATGTAATATGATTCTCCTCATCATCTATTCTGGGTGAAAATAGTAGTTATTAGCTATCCTGGATAATAAAGAACTAGGTAAGATACCATACTGAAATAACCATAAAGGCCTGGGAAAAAGGACTTAGATTTTTTTTTCTATTTAGTACCTTAATGATTTCTCCAGTATAGAAATGAAGCACGGATTGGAAGAAGCCAGCTCACCTGTCTGGCTTCTCATTTCATAGGCTGAGCTACAACTCCCTCTACTCTCTTCCAGTCCACATATCTGTACAGCAAGATGTGTAAAAGAGCTCAGCTGTTTTCCCCACCTGCACTTGTACATAGTGACCTGCGTGGAAATCAGCATCACAGAGATGCCAAGACAGGAAATTTATGGGTTCAAGGTTATCAAAGATGTAAGGTCTACCTTTGTTTCCCAAAGGTGGTGTAAAGTTTAAATTATCTTCTGGTACTATCTGATATCTTCTCCCACTTTTTGTTTTTTTCTTTTAGAGCTTTCTTCTTTGATGTCTATCTCAGAGACGCGACACCTAATTCATCCTTGATTTTGCAGTTGGTTTTAATTATAGAATCATTGTGGTTGGAAAAAACCTTTAAGATCATTGAATCCAACTGTTAGCCCAACAATGCAAGGGCACTACAAAAGCATGTCCCTCAGCACCACATCTACACTCCTTTTAAATGCCTCCATGGATAGTGACTCCACCACATCCCTGGGCAGCCTTTTCCAGAGTTTGACAACCCTTTCAGTGAAGAAATTTTTCCTAATATCCATCCTAACCCACCTGGCACAACTTAAGCCCATTTCCCGTTTTCCTACCACTTGCTACCTGAGGAAACAGACTGACCTCCACCTTTCTCCAACCTCCTTTCAAGTAACTGTAGAGAGTGAGAAGGTCTCCCAGAGCCTCCTTTTCTCCAGGCTAAACAATTCCAGTTTCTTTAGAAGACAGCGAACCTTCACCAGATTCGTTGCCCTTCTCTGGATGCACTCCAGCACCTCAATGTCCTTCTTATAGTGAAGGCCCCAAAATGGCACTCTAAGGCTCTGTCTTCTGAACATCTTAGAACTGTAAGATAAAATAAGTACATATGAAGTGGTTAATGGTATTAATAATTATGTCTATGTACAGGGCTTTCAAGAGGAGGAAGAGAAGGAGGAGCACGAGAAAGAACTTTATCATTCCTGTTAGCAATCATCTGAAACAATACATGTCCACAAATGTACTTTGTATTCCTATTGAGTCAACTAATTGTAAAACACAGTAAGCAGCCTGATACTTGTCAGACTCTTGGGACTTAACCTAGATTCACTAAGCTTTTGGTACATTAAAGACATGATCAGATATTTTTCCAAAAGTGCATAGGTGAAAAAGTATCACAGCTTCTACTACCTCATATTGAGTCCAATCTTGAATTGCATGACATCTCTGAACAAAATAAGATAAGTAGAAGTGAGTTTAGATAAAGATCTTAGTGGTTAACTTGCTTTAATTAAAGATGTTTCAAAAGATGGAAGACTCAGGAGCAAAGAAGAGAAATGTGCTATGTGAATTATCAGGTAATTGCTTCAAAGATAAACTTGTAAATTTTTCAAGTAGCCTGACTAAAGCCAAATAAAAATTTGTTCACAGGATGTAATTTGGGTTCAGTTTTTATTACTTCTACAAGTGTGATTTGGCAATACATGAAGTTTGTTCTAGACTGATAGTTTTAATTATTTCAGTCTGAAATGGTATATACAAAAGTGGCAAAGATCACTGTGAAATGTTTTTCAGCTGAAACCATAATTCCATTGCCAACAACATCAAGCAACAAACAGCTTCTAAAACTATCAAGTTCATGCTTATTTTCCTCCAGTTGTAAAATGTTTAAAGAACAAATCAAAAAAAGTGAATGTAAGCAAGAATAAGAGGAATAAATATGTTGATGTTCAGAATATGGTTCTAGAAATGGCTGCAAGGTTGGAATGAAATGCCAGTCCTGAAATGCTGAAGACTTCACAGAAGAGACCATGTGCACAGGAGTTGTTGATACTCAGACTGTAGCAATTTGAGATGCTGCTCTACACTGCGTGCTCATTCCTTTGCCAGAGTTTCTTGCATGTTAGCAGTACTGGAAAAGAGGAATACATGTCCCTGTACATATCCCTGCCATTGCCGGTCCTGGAAAGGCAATCAGTAATTTTTCATTCTCTGCAACTGAAATAAACGCAATAGACATCATGAAAGCAAATGTCTTACTCTGAAGGTATAGATAGGTGACAAGAGACTATTTCTACCTATTGTCTTTCATGAATTCTCTGGGTTTTCTTCCTACCTTCATTACTTAGCAGACTATTTTCATCCCATTGCTTTATTCACCATAGCTTAAAATCTCAACAGCTCCTGATGTAGTCTGTTAAGCAATTGTTTCTAATTATCTTCAGAACATCAAGGTTAATTAGAGTTTTCATTAACCTTTTCTAGGCTGCTGCCAGGTGGGTCTTTACAGTGTGCTCTCTCAGACTGCGTGTTTCTCTTCCCTGGAAGACACAGTGAAATGTGACAGCTGGAATCAGTTGTCGAAAGTTGTGTGGAGTGAAAAAGGGATTACTAAAATGAAGTGTAAAAAATAGAGAAGGAAACTTTTAAACCAAGAAGAATAGGAGGAACTAAACTTCAGAGAGGTTTATATTCTACAGTGTGGCTCCTCTCCTGTTTCATCTTGCTTTGCAAAGGAAGTAGGAATTTACTTCTTGCTCGCATGGACAAGTTATTACAGAATTTTCCTCCTGAAACAGGCCACATCACAAACCACTGTTAGGCATAATGAGGAAGAGTAACATGAAATCTCATTCCCAGTATCCTTTATCTCTCCCTATAGCAGTGGTAATCATACTACACCAATTTAATCTTCCATACCAGATTTTAAGTCCATGTGGATTGAATAAAGTCATAAAAGGTGTAGAGCATGAATAATATGGATTTCAACCCATGATTTTTTTTTTTTATGTCCCTGTCGACATAGTGTGTCTAAGCCCTGAATAACAGAGAAGTAATGGAGTGAACAGAAGTGAATCTGCTCCCCCTACTCCCCTACCTCACAGATATATCCCCCTACAGCTGAATTCTAGGGTAAATATCATGTCCAAAACACAGTATTTCACTTCTGGATGTTCAGTCAGCTCAGAGATACTTTGGTCTCTAAAAGTCCAGCGTTATATAGACAGAGAAGGAATCAGTGATACAATATGAAAGATTACAGTCTATGACAAGCAATAAAGTTACACTTGAGCCCAAAATTTTCAAAGCTCTTCCGAAGCTCAATGCCTCCTGTATCTATTATGCAACAAAGAGAATGGCTTTTCAGAAACACTGAGTAATGAAACTTACTGAACTCAGAAAACTGAGCATCTGCTCCTCTAGCAATAATGTTACCGATTGTATATCTCAAGTATAACGCTGGCTCTAGGATATAGCTAGAGTTTCCATTCCTAGAATGGAAATGACTAGCTTTAGTGACTACAAAACCTGAGGAGAAAAGATCCTTTTAGGGAAAACAAGAAATCATTCTTGAGAATACTTCAGACTTGCACAGAGTATTTAATAAGTAGATAATAGTCTCTAACAGTTCTCTTACAGTCAAATATGTCTTCCTAACAACATCATTTGTCTGATACAAGGTGAAAGTAATTCTAATTTTTGCATAGCTAACACTAGCATTATAATAAGTGTTCTTGTACATATTTATGAATATAATTTTCATTTTGACTATATTATTTGACAAATTATGTTTATCAGAGATTCAAGGTTTTAAAAAGTTGAATGAAAGCACTACGGCAATTTATATTAGCTCATGCTGTGAGCTTCTGGGATCATTAAATCATTAAATGATTTCTAGAAGTCTCTATGGTTTGCTTTATTAGGACTGACAGAAACATTTGGAATAATGTTAATTAGATTGTGTAGTTTTCCCTGTACTATGTTCAGCTCTGTTCTGTATTGTATTATATAACGGACTATGACTCATAGTACTACTTTGAGAAAATGATATTTGCTACTTTAAACTTGATATATCTGTGTAATCCATTCTAAGACCTACCCTGTCATAACAACATATTGGTTCAGAACAATGGCTGAAGACTAAGCGCATAAACGTTTCTGCTGGTAGCTTCTTGAAATAAGACACATTGTATGTAATTTTCAAAAATGAAACACATGATCGATGCTGTCGTTTGAAATATATGCAGACTATGAACATCATTTCCACACCGCTGAACTTGAGCAGTTTGCATTATTCAACACATGCCAGATGGAAACAGTCTTGCAGCCAGCCTTTTCTCATACTCTGCAACAAGTCTCATGTCAGCTTTCAGACTGTCCAGTTAACTAAGTAGAAAGTAATTTGCAGTGTCCTAAAGTTTCACCTGATTATAACCCATGTATCATTTCAACCTCCATTATCATTTCATCTAACCGCTTCATTACCTTAATCTAGAAGATGTTGGTCATGGGCAGCTGTGTCCTGTGGTGAGTCTGTTGGAACAAGCTGTGTTCAGCATGGGACAGCCCTGGCTTCTCGGGGAGGCCACCTCTGCAGCACCCTGCTGCCAGCACCTGGGCATCTGCAGCCAACACAGCTCCTTAAGAGCCCCTAACTCCTCAAAGAAAAGGGTTTTGTGCACAGATAGTGGTGTTTCTGTTCAGCATCCCCTCTGAATAAAGATTAAACCTTATATTTTATATCCTATTAAAAAAATATTCCAGGCAGACAAAACAATCAATAAACTCTTCTCTTTATTGTTGTAAAGTACAGTGTTGATACTTCTCATCTTATATCACGAGCATACTGATATTAATCTTTTGAAATAAACATGTATACTTTAACCACCTTTCCTGTCTGCAACAAAAATCTAATTAGTTTTTGTTTCACAGTCATGTCTTTCCTTGAAGAATAGTAGCCTTTTGGCCTGGTAATACTCTTAATCTCCACTTTTCATAATAGCAAATGGTGAGAGCCTCCTGATAAGTAGATGATGCAATTAAGGCTACATTTCTTCACTACAGTCCATGGTTTTGTTCACAGCAGACATGCACATTTTATGTCACTGAAGATTAAGTATTATAGTCTTTTCCAATGACATTTGTAGCTAAGCACATTAATATTAAAGGTCAATGTCCCTTTAAGTAGATCAATAAGAATCTTGACAGTATAATATATTATCATAGTTTCTTACCATATCAGATTTTGTAGGTTTTATTTATTGTCTTCCTCTTCCTCATTGCTCTGTTATATAGTAAAGAGAACAGAAAGCAAGCAGATGACTATTCTCAGAAGAGCAGCACAGAACTGTGGTTTTGCCCCATGGAGAGAATACGCTGGGCTTCACTATGTTCCAGAGGTGGCAATGTATCTGGAAGTGTAGACAGAAAATAAATCCTATTTTCTTATACCATGAGGACACGTGATTGTGGAACATCCACCCTTGGAGTTAGAAAAGGACTCAAAGAGGACCTGAGCAATCTAACTTTAAAGTTAGATCTAATTTTAAAAATGGCCTTGGTTTAACAAGTGGATTGCACTAGAGGACCTCCAGAGATCCCTGTCAATCAAAATTAATCTGAGAGTCTATGGTTGAACAGATTATGTCCTAGAGATTTGTGTCTTAACATGTTACTATCATGTAACAGGAGAAAAAGAATTCCATACTACCAAAAGCACTTGAATAGTTATATGAGAAAATTCAAACAAGTAACTAAGTCAATGCATAGGCAAATCAGGCTAAAAGCTGCATCTAAATGCTTTATAGAGGAATGTTTCACTCCATCAGTCTCACATAGTAGCAATGTATAATAGTTTTCTAATGTTTTTTTT
Source organism: Megaceryle maxima (assembly GCA_024605025.1). Taxonomy (NCBI): domain Eukaryota; kingdom Metazoa; phylum Chordata; class Aves; order Coraciiformes; family Cerylidae; genus Megaceryle; species Megaceryle maxima. The sequence continues at coordinate 65,703 of JANHGN010001162.1, read as the reverse complement.
ATACCTTTAAAAGGTTTCTCAAAAACAGTGCAGTATTTTGTGTTCACTCTTACTTCCTTCCTAATTAAGGATTAAGTGGAGGAGTTCAGCTAACCTGAATTTTTTATGCTTAGTCTGAAAATGAAAGTTCCTGGTAATAACTAGAGAGCAGCTTCTTGAAACAGCTTTGAAAGTTCAGTATATATATATTTTAAGTAGTAGGATGCAGAAAATATTTTTTAAAAATGCTGATACTGCTGTCACTATCAAAAGTTTATGTGCCTCTCTGTAGCAGGCTATAATGTCTTGAGCATCATCAGTGGGAGTGCTTATTATTCTATCAACCTGAACATCTGAACCACTTAGTAAGATCATTACTTCAGCTCTAAAAATCTGTGTTGGGTCTCCAAAAAATCATATAAGCTGCATTGTAATGGGGTCACAGAGGCCTAGATTAGAAGCCAAAATATACAGGATCAGGATCTCAGGATCAAGATCTCGTCACAATAGCTGGGGCTGGACAAAGCCAGTCATTCAAAAAGCAATGCTTGTAAGAAGCCCTGTAAGGGGTGAGGGAAGTGGTAGGATCCATCAGGTCTTCTGCACTGCAGGGCTCCTGCCTGTGCATGTGGGAAGTGGTTTGGAGTGGTGATACATACCTGCTTTGGAGGGAAACTGGTCTCTGGAAAACCCTTCTGATCATTAAAAAGTAGAAAAACCTACAGTTTTGAGTTTTGTTACACAAGCACTTTTTGACATCAGGCACATAGGAAACAACATTCAAGTTAAGCTCTCCGAGAAACACTGATTATTCTGTAGAAAGACAGATTAATCCCAGCAAACACTGAGCTAAAAGGGAGTGGCTAATGGTAGCAATAACAGTCAGAAACACAGTTAATCAACCACTACCATTAAATCATACCACTAAAATGACTTTTGCTGTGAATATGTAAATGTCAACTAATTTTAATAGTCCTTTCATCAAACTTTTCTGTTGGCTCTTAGGAATTCCATGCAATGAGCACAGGAATGGAAAGAAACTAATGTAACTTTTAAAAGGCTTATAATGGTAGGAGATCAGAGCATAACAAATTTCATGTTGCAGGTGAGACTCAAATCAGAATTGATGGTATAAAGGAGGAAGTAAGGATAGTGGTGCTTATCTAGTTTTCATTACTTAAACTTATTTCAGTGGTAAAACTATCACATGAACAGGTCTCAGCCTCATTTTTAACAAGTTTGTTCTTTTTTCTCCCCTGTAACACCTACAGCAATATTCCCACTAGTAATCCTCACATATTTTGAGAATAGAAAATGAGTCAAGTATCCTTCTACTTCTTGTTTTCTCTTTTTTTTTTTTTTTAAGCTCACAAATAGTTTAAATATTTCTGTCTTAAAAGACCATCAAGAAAACTACAGAATATGTTAATCAAAAGAAAGAGTATTTTTCAAGAGGTAAACTTGTCTGACACTTGGTCTCTTTCAAGAAACACAGTAATTTAAACCAATGTTTTGTGTTGATTCTGAGTGGATGATTACTTCCAGCAAGTGCACACTTACAATTTCCAGCTCATTAAAGATGCTCCTCTACTGACCAGAGAGAGCCCTCAGACAAGATTGCAGAAGCATGACCCAAATATTTATCCAGATCAGAAAAAAAAAAAAAAAAAAAATGTACAGAGAGAAGAATTCTTCTATTTGTGATGAAGGCAATTTTCTAGCATCTTGTACCATTAAGACACTTTTTGCAGGGAATATATACTTGGCAGCTACTGTCTGCTACGGTAATTCTTTTATCAAGACTCCCAGCTGATTCTTGGAAAAGGCTTAAAAAAGAATAATAAGCCTTACACCAATACATGGCTTCATAAAATACAGAATGGTGGTCTTGGGATGATATGGACAGGGATGATATGATGGTGATACATACTATCAGCAAATTACATTGAGACATAAAATAACAGCAACATGCCATAAATCCATGTTTATGTTGGATGAAATTCACAAAGATAATCCTTGCTAGTGTTGCTGCTTGTTGTTTGTAATTCCCTCATGTGCAACTGAATGCAATATCTGACAGAAGAAAAATTAATTTGACAACCAAAAGAATAAGTTCTGAATGAAGAGAATCTTTCCAGGACCACAAAGATGACTGATTGTGTGGTATCTACCACCCACTCTTCGATTAATTAAGATATATTTCTTTTTAATGTTGCTCTCATACTTGCAACCAGTCATAATGCATAATTTGTTGATCACAAAAGTTACATTTATTCTTTCAAATATCTCAGGGTTTGGTTTTATCACTTTTGAGAAAGTTCACTTTGTGATTCCCATGTTACATGAACATGTTCAAGAACCTTGTACTCTTTCTGAATAGCCTGCAGTATCAACGGGCAATTCCATTAACATTACCCACAGATCATGTCTCTGTTGTTAGTAATATATATCATATCCTATCACTTCAAAAACTCTGCTTCTGACACTGCAGGGATGGATCATGCTGGTCTGCCTTTGATTTAAGGCTAGTTGTAGAAGAATTGACCACTGTTTGTACCAGAAACCACGAGAGACATAACATCCTGAGGCTGATAGTAAAAATGTCCTGGTTTAGACCAAGGTACTGTTTGAGAGGTATAAAGTTTGACTGTTTGTTTTGCTAGTCTGTTAGAGTAGGTGAAGCCAACTTAAACTATCTGCAAGGATTTTTTTTGCCACATCGCTTTTTATGAATGATACTCTTCTGTCCTGTCATCTGTGGAACCATCAGTTAAAGATCTGAGGAAACATATGACATATCAAAAGTTGCCATTTTGTAACTACTGTGTTTTAGAATTTAGTAAAGACAAATGATCAAATTAGCACTTTTACATTACCTACATGAATAAGTTTAAAAATCATCTCCTGATAGTCACTTCTCCTTTCCAACTAATCTTGTCTGCATTTCAATCCTACTACAGCTTTCATTTTTAAGTAAGGCTGGAAGATTAAGTACACTAACCCCTCCTTTGGTGGCAGCATCTTTTCTCTTTTATGAAAGACTGAACAATCTCAACATTATCTGCCTCTCTTGGGCAAGAGATAAAAGACTTCTCTTTTTATTTTTCACTTACAAGTAATTTCTGTCTTTCTAAAGGTTCCCTCGTCTCACTTTTGAAGAAATATATCTTCACAGCATTTTTTCAGATTTGAATGGATTAATGAATCCAAAGATCCCTATAAGAATTTCACTGTCTTGAGCAAAAACCTACAGCTACTCTAAATCCTTTCAGTTTAGAACTTCTCAATTATAAAAAAACAAACAACAGGAATGTATTACAACTTTAATACTCTCTGATGGTTTCATAGTGTTTAGAGATAGGCATACTAGTATTCTCAACATTGCTATTTACCTTGTGTTGAGCTTCCAAAGTTCTAATTTCAGTGAAGGAAAATAAATTGCATCACAAATCTTTTATCAGATGTGCACACGGATTAAAAAAAAAAAAAAAAAAATCACAGTAATGAGACATTGCAATTCACAGTAAAGATAAGGAAGTGTATTTTATTGTCTAACAGATGGCTTTCACAAAAAAAAATGAAAGATAAATACCATGGGGTTTTAGATACTTGATCTCCAGAGGTATCTACTAAAATTATCTAAACAATTTAAATTGCCACAGCTTTGGCAAATGAAGATTGCAGACAAGCAAAACTGTGGTAAAAGCCATTGTGGAAACTTGAGGTGGGGGTCAGGAAACGAGTGAAAACCAAAGAGATCACAAATTGTCAGCAATCTTGAATGTGATGCAGGCAAAGGTCTCAGCTGGATAGACAGATTCCCAAAATTTAGCCTGAAGAAATAAGGAGATTGAGAAAGAGTCAAAGCTCTTGTTTAAGGAATGTGGAATCCCGATACTTAGTTCAGTAAGCCATACTTCTGGGAGTAAGCATTTAATCCATTTACAAAATTTGTTTCTGGATCCAAATTTATTTAGTGTATTAAAAAGATAATCCTACCTTAGTCAGTCAGATTCTTTTCTGGCACTAAATAGAATAGCAAGTGCTGGTAGACATTTTCAAGTTAATATTTGTCAAGATTTCAGAGAGGTTAATGAATTTTAAAAACACCTCTGTCACTAAATGAGCCTTTATTTGGATGTATAAAAATCAGAAACAATGCTTACAGTTCTTATGGTAAGTGTTAAATGAGGAGTTAAGGGCTCATTCTAGTCTAACATTGGTTTATTAATACTCTTAACCAAGGACATGAAGGAGCAGGTAATATACACTATATGACCTGCATGTCAAACACTGTTATGAACAGTCTTGCCCTCATCTTTTGAAAATATGAGATAATAAAATGCATTTGTATAAATAAAAGTCACTTTCCACCCTGACTTCACAGCCTGGATTTTACATTCAGCTATAGAAATTTAAAACACATATGCAAAATATCCATTCCCTTAAATATTTGTTTATTTTTAACCTTACTCTTTTACACAGATACCTATATTCATTCCAAGTCTTCTGGTTGCACTCATCTCCAAATGCAAAGTGTTGCACCCAGGCTAATGTGCTAAATTCCATTACATGACATCTGAAAAGTATCCTGTAATATGTATCAGTGCATGTTTAATGGAAACACTGCTCCATACCTTTTTTTTTTTTCAAGCTTTAGCATCTGTTGTGGAACATTTGGTGTTTATACGGAACTCCCAGTTAGCAAATGTTATGAGTTTAATAAGGTCATTAAAAAATGAGTGTTTATTGCAATGCATAATTTACAAACTTTTAACATTTTGTCTTTAGAAGACTTCTGTAGGAAAACCCAGACAGGCAAGAAAAGGAAAGAATCATTAATTAAAAATTGTTAAGGGGATGAAAGAGTAAGCAATGACCTGCTCATTCATATTAAAATGTGCTCTTCACATAACCTAGAATGTGTCATACAGTTAAGTAAATAATTAGCCATCTCACCTTGGCTGAGGACAGTCAACATATTCTGAGGTTTACTCTAGGCTTGCTTACTGTCTTCTTGGAGGCAGGCTAGCTAACTGCACGGAAAAGGAGAAATGAAATAAAGAACTTGCCAGGACATGCTGAGGTAGGAAAACTAAATAGCCAGGATCATTAAGTTGGTTGTCATCATTTCCTTATGAGCTAAAAAAGATCTTATATAAGAAAAAAACCAAAACAAAAATCTGTCTGCAGTGTAAGAATATTTTTTTTTTAATCCCTGCCCTGACAGAATACAGGGCAGGATTTTTTGCCTTCCCCCTGATTTACTACCCATTAGATGTGGAATTCTCAGGGACAGGGAAATCATTCACCAAGCTAGAGGAGTCTGGCTGTAGGTAAAATAACTGAAGTTGCCAAAAGGTGGAGAAGGCTTTTGGCAAGAAACAAGAGGAGGAACACAGTGAGATTTAGGAATCACCCCATATCAGGAGAACAGCAATATGGAGATGACATGGAGCAGCTTCTGAGGATTTGAGGGGTTGGAAATGTCTAGATCTCACCTGTAAATTCTTTCCCTCCACATTCTAAATCTTTTGTACTACTGAAGTGTAATTCATTTTATATATTAGTAAAAGTTTGGAGCATTGTGGTTTTGCTTTTAAAATTCTGTATTTATTGCTTAATATAGTTACCATTTAGAGAACAGAAGGTACTATCAGTTTTGAGACTGAAAAGCTAAGGAGAAAGAGTAATACTTTAATGGAAAAATCTACAGATTGTCTGACATAGGGCAGGAAAAAATATCGTACTCTAAAATGAGACTGACTAGAGATCAATATATCAGGCTCAAAGACACAGGAAAGTCACACACACAGAGAAAAAGATGGGTGGAACAACAGAAGAAACTTAACTGGAGAAGGATACTTAAAAAAAAAAAAGTACATAAAAGATGGGATCTGTTGTGTAATGTAATTGCTGGCACTGATCACTGTGTGTAGGAAAGGAGGAAAGACAGTCTAGGAATGAATGCTGGTGCATTGAGTAGCTGTCCAGATAGTAGATCTGACCATGAAAACAAAACAAAAAAAAGAACAAACAGTTATTCCCATGAAATTTTAGGTTCCAGGGAAGAGTCAAAATTAGAAAAAAAAGTAGTCCCATCCAAATCCAATCCACAAAAAAGCAAGTGAGATTTTCTATTTTCTATAGTAAGGCAAATAGAATTTGCCAAGTTTTTATAAAACTATTTAATAAGATCATGAAAGTTCTAACCAAAGAGCCTGATGCAAATAACTATCACTATTTTGAATGTGATCTAAGGGATGAATTGGTATAATCTAACTGAAGCTTGATGCAGTGCACTTTATCCCCGAAAACAATAACAAGACAAATAGATTACATTAATTTGCATGAGGGAAGGCAAAGCATGATATAGTTTGTTCTTGACAAAAATTAAGCCTGAGGTTTTATTTTAGGTTCTTTGGATCTCAGAAAATCCTGACAAGAGAGGGATAAACCAGATTTTTCTGTGCTGAAGAGTACTTTGCAAAGCAAATTTGTAGTCCTACATGGTTTGTTTGGGTTTTTTTCCCTCTACTACAGTCCAGACACAAATTAAATGAGCTGTTTTTTATTCTTAGACACCTTAGGAAATGAATTGCTGATCTCATTACCGTCGTAAAAACTCTTGAGGAAAAACAATATTAACTCTATTGATGCAAGGTTTCTTTCCAGAACTATCTACACAGTATGTGGCATAAATACTTGGTTTGTGTAAAAAGGCTTATCTCTTCAAGCAGTTAAACATCCTAAGAGGTCTTTGTGACCAGAACTTTAATTCTTAAGCATTGCCTTGAAATAGATATCTGGAAGCATCTAATTTCAGGTACAGTGGAGAGGCTGGCATCCCTTCAAAATATTTTTGTATTGTGTTATACCTTCTATATCTGCCTAGCCAATGATGAGTTGAGATTTGACTGCTGGGGGCGGGGGAGAGAAGTTGTGTTATATGAGGTATTTGTCCCTGTATTGACTCTACCATTAGGGTTAATGCTGACAAATTTGGTAGGTGAAATGGCTCTGTTAGTGAATGAAACTAAGAAATCTCATTTGCCATCCTCTGGTCCCTTTAAAAGCAGTTTAACTCGCATAAAATACTGAGACACTATTCTAACACCTTCCTGTTGAATTTACCCTACATGTCTTAGAACCTCTCAGGAGATAATTTCTTTTAGATTTTAGATCCATTTTGGATAATGGAAACTAAACATTTTCTATAGTCTTCTACACTTCTGTGGAGTGGATTAAGGGATTCTAGACTTCCTTCTCACATAAGTTACATTTGTGATGGTTACAGGAGGTGGCAGACAAATCTTGACAACTCCCAAAAAAGTTCCCAAAGTAGGGTGTGAACTAATAATTTCAACAGGAAAAGATGACAGCTGGCACAAATTGGCTGTCCTTGAAGATCAATATACTGTTGAGTTAAAAAAGAGAATCCATTTTCACATAACATGGTCTCTCTCATGTCTGTGGTAGCTGGTACAAATCCACTGTTTGCAATTGAGTGGCAGATCATACGACTGGCAATTTTTCTGGTGGAGGAAATGGACAAAGGGATCATTCTCCTAAATATGAACCCCTCAAAGACCAGAGGAAGACTAAATCTTTTACACAGTTATAATTTAAGGGATAAAGAGTAGTACAGAGAGAAGACACATACAGATAACATGGGAGGACTACTATATGGAGGAACAAGAGTAAATGGGATTTTTTTACATCCACATTGAAATATCAGACACATTAACAGTGATAATCCAATTTCTTATACCAGGTTCCCTTCAAAGTCATAAACAATTTTTGAACATTTTGAATTGGTCAACAATATCTAAGCATTTCAATTGCCAACTCAATGACAAAATCCTAGATTACTTCAATAATCAAAATAAAGCCGTTAAGAAACAGAACAAAAGAATGAAAGAAAATAAGCACAAAAAGACAAAATAGGATAAAATAGATTATGTAAAAATTAAAGGAAGAAGAAAAGTAATTCTATTTCTCTGTTATATTACATTTTTCCCCAATAGAAAAAACACCACAACTTTTTTTCCCATTGAAATGAACTTAGTTCACCAGAATCAGGTATATCTTAAAAGTGTAATAAGAGCATAAAAATATAAATATTTTAATTTAACTCGTCATCAGATGTACAAGAAATGAGAGAAAATTTTATTACTTTTCAGGCAGACAGGAAAAAAGTCAGTTGTGATTTCAGATAAGATATCAATTTTTCATCTGTCTGACATCTGAAAAGTGGCTGTAGGCATATTTTTGCCTATGCTTCACTTAAGTGCAAATCAGAATTGTTAACCAATTTTAGAGTATTTATCTCAAAATATTGAAGAAAATTTATAAACTAGACCATTGCACTTCACTCTTTTAGGTCACTTGTAGCTGTAAAGTCAGGTAGTGCTGTATGAAAAATTTGAACATTAATAATTCTATCCCCTATTTCTATGTATACCCTTTGCTTTAGGAAGAACAAGTATTATAGAAATCAGTTGCCGCGGTCCGCAATCGTGACCAGACGGGAAAGAACACCTTCACACCAATATGGTGAACATTCAATCCGTTTATTCTAACGGCGTCACTTACTTATATAGTGGTTACAGTCTGATTACATGTACATCAACTACTCTTATTGGCATTTGGCTACAAGCATTCAAATCAAGCTCTAGGTTCATTGGTCATTGGCATTTGGGATACGTATTCCGTATACGCCTC
>JANHGN010001162.1:32967-56377 GCA_024605025.1 Megaceryle maxima | reverse complement strand
TGCTCTTCAGGATAACTTTAAAGAGACACAGCACTTTATGCTGACTGAGGCTTAGCCAGACCTAGCATGGGGTTGTCTAATCCCTCAAAAGCCACCATATGTTCTCTACAATCAGTGTTCTCCTCCCTTTAACAGACAACAGTTCCTCCAGTCTGGTTATGAATAAATAAAATGTTCCTGGACTGTTTCACAACATTCTCCACATGCTCTGAGCTGCTGTAAGTCTCCTGAGGAGAAGAAAAGAGGGATTTAATGAAGCAGCCTCTATTTGCAACACGGGGAAAAAAACAGTAAAGGCACTACTGTACCTAGAGCTGTAAATGTGCAATAAACAATGCAATTCAAGAATACAGAACAAAGTTTAAATTACAGTTTATCATTTGAAAGTTGGAAGGCAAAAATTTACACAAGAGGAGGTTTATTCACACCTTCTTGCGTTCTGTTTTGGTGGTGGGCCTGCCTAGCCAACAGCAAACACCCACATAGCAGCACATGCACTTTCCTTCTCCCATGGAGAATGAGGGAAAAATAGAAGGAAGCCAAAAAGGCTTGTTGATCAAGACAATGACAATTTAATAAGGGAAGAAAAAAGCTGCTCCTGCAAGCAAAAAAGAAACAGGAATTTATTCAGCACTTTCCATCAGCAGTCAGATGTTTAACACTTCCTAGAAGACAGGGCCTAAGCAAAGGTAATGGTTGCTTGGGAAGAAAAATGCCATAACCACAAACATCCCTCCTCCCTCCTCCTTTCCCTGAGATTTTAGTGTTGTATGGTATGGAATTTCCCCTTGGTCAATTTGGATCAGTTGTCCCGACAGCCTACCAGCCTCTTACCCACTCCCAGCCTACCAGCCCATAGGAGGGAAGGGCTGCGGTGTAGATCAACACCAGAAGGCAGCTCAGCCCCACACAGATGTGCACTGATGCCCCTCAAGTGTGATAAGGAAGTGAATCAACACTGTTTCGGTTACAGATACAAAGCACAAGAGCATACAGGCTGGTATGAAGAAAGATACTCTGTTCCCAACAGGTCCAGTACAATTTTCTACACTAAATTCTAAGATGTCACTTTACAGTGATATGTTATTCTGCCATGAATGTGCTCCTTTCAGATTTTTGCTTTACCTCTATATTAATCATTAAATCTATGCACTCAATAGCTACTAATGAAAGGTGACAAGAGCTTGAGACAGAGAACTTCATCCTATTCATGGAAACCATTGCACTTCTTCCTAACCATTCAAGTGTCTTATCCTTCAATGAGATGTAGTTACCTTGTGCTCCAAACACTGCAAGAACAGTTTAGGTCTTAATACTACCAAGCACTGAATAAAAAAAAAAAGTCCATAAGTGAAACTTGAAGATTCAAACAGATAAATAGTAGACCTGTAGGAGAAAAGCTGAGGTTGACACAAAGCCAGAAGTGCATATGAACATATCACTTAAGAGGGGAAGGAATATATTTCAAGGGGGAAGCTGCATATTGAGAACCAGATCATGAAATTTAACTGTTGGCAACTTTAGATCAGTCAGCAACAGGAGGCCCTGAGGAAATTCTTGCTGTTCTTTTGAAAGCTGGAAGTATAAGGAAGACATGTCACTAAACTGTTGAGCTGCCAATAGAATTTCACTAGACAAAGATTGTATCATGTGCTGGGTTTTACCACATGCAGGCCAGTTTGGAACATGAGCTCCCATTCCTTCAACATATTGCTTCAACCACCAAACCACAAGATTGCAAGGCTTCTTCCTAGGGATATGAGGGCAAATATTCAGCTAGATTTTTTAAAGTGCATTGGATTATTGTTTTGTTTATGTATGTGCTTTCTTATTTTTTCATGTCATATCACAACAATCAGTTATTTGTAGAAATTATGAAGTTGCATGAGAATGAAATAGACAAATGAGCATTTGATCGACTGAGCTGTTCAGATACCATGAAAGCTCAGCTTTGCCAAGAAATAGTTTTTTGCCATCAACTCTTTTCCAGGACAACATTTCATTATCATATTTATTTCTCTTACCAAGACAATGATTTATAGTTTTTATGGTTATATAAAAAAGGAGTGGTACACTTCACATTTTAAAGTACTCATAAAACTTAAATGCTCAGGTAGCACTTTTTATTAAGTATCCCCATGGTAGACTTTCAGTTCTGTTACATCTTTCCAGCAGCCAGACATGTAAAAGTCAGAAAGGAAATTCTATTTTTTAAATACATAATTCATTCACAAAGAATGCAAAGACCAACTTTCTGGTTATTTCAATATCTCAGGTATTGCCAGCTACCTTTGATTCTATTTGTAAGTTCTTCAGCAGAATACAAAATTATGCTGAAGCAATACTGAAGTTTAACATGAAAGGAAACTAAAACAGGTCATCTCTTGGCTTCTTGGATTTCTACTTCAATATGCTAGAAATATATGGCTGGTTATCATGGTAGATATAAGGTTTAGAATAGATAAAAGGATGAAATTCTAAATTATATGCATGATATAGCTGAAATATCATCCTGCAATATCAATACAATATATTGTTAATCAGTATTATCCTATTTTTAAAGGATCAGTATGAACATAAATAGGAACAGGCTTCAATTCCCCAGTCATACACTACTGAGGGTCAATTCACATGGAATATAAAGTGAAAGAAAATGTTATAATATGGTAAAGATATGTATTTAACATTCCTTGCATTAGGATAAGAAGCAATATGCTTTAAGGGACAAATGTTGACACAAGAACGGTGCCAAAACATTGTGTATTCTGACTCAAAACAAGTAGCAAGATTTAAATGTTTGCTGAATCAGCACAACTGGCAAACAGATTCTGCCAGAATAGATTCTTTTTTCCAGGAAACAGACTTCAACATCTAGTGATGCTATTACAGTCCATTTTAATTCTCCACCTTCTGTGGGCTCAATTCACTAACAGAAAGCCAGCAATATATGTTCAAGATGATGAATATTTATAGTGTATTTAATCTCTGTTAATCAAATTAAAGGGTAACCGTGAACATAATACTATTTAAAAAATAATAAAACTAGTCTCCTGCTCAGTTTTAGTTTATTATTCAGGTAAAAAAAAAATCCAGATCTTAAAGTCAACCTTAAGTTTTATCTCCTCTGTATAAAGATAGAGCTATCAAAACTTCTACAGCAACAGACTATAAAACTGCCTAATCAAAACTGGCAGTAACAGCTTCTTAGGATAAAATACAGTGTAGTTAATCAAGCGAATAAAGGTCATGTTTAAGGAATCAGGGTAAGCAGAATTAGTGATAATTAACATTTTAGTCAACATAAATTTAACAATTAGGAGAAGGCAATAAAAGAGCTTGACATATTTCTCTCCAATCCCTTTCACCAAGAGCAACGCTCAATTATTGCCTTTGTGGGTTAGTAAAAATCAAAAATATTGAATCATGACATTATAGGGATGGAATTTTTAGAGCTATAGATGTTGAAAAAGGGCAATATTTACTTAAGGAAAAACTTTTCCTCTCATATGTCCTTTTGTTATGACATTTCAATGGCAATGAAAAGTAGCAGAAGTTTCAAAATTCTCACCTACCTCAAAAGAGAATATGAAGTTATTGGATTATGATGACAATAGTGGTAGTATACCATAGTGGTGCAGCACTACACATTACTAGATATAGTATAATGAATAGAGGATTATATTTTGAAATTTTCAAGTGCAGCATGTTGACAGCCAAAGATAAATATGTTGTGACAAAATATGCATAAGTGGGAAGATCATCAGAATGACAGATTCTAGCCATGGTCGTAATATTCTGACTGATGTTGTAAGGCTCAGTCAGTTGCACTGAGTTCAATGCTCCTGGAGTAAGATGCTAGTCATTTCACAGAAGCAAAGCATCGCAAAATAACTAATCCTGCAGTGGCAAATCACCAGGCTTCAGACTGTACCTCTGGCATTAATTATTGACACTATCCCAACCAGGAAATGACCTTATCACCCCAGCTGGGACTGAGCAAGGATTAGATGTATCACATTCTGAGGTCACAATTAGTGTGGTTATTAGCAGGGTAACACCTCAGGGAGTCAAGCTGGGTAATTTAGCATTACTGGAGGGAAGCATGAGATTTCCTACTGTGGAATCACACTGTCTTGGACAGTGCTAATCAACATTTTTTTAATAAGGTTGTGTAATGACAATTTGCACTTCAAACTAGTTTTCCAAATTCTCTAGTCCAAAGCCCCTGTTTCTGTATAAATCTATCCCCCTTCAATAGTGATTACTGTGATTCTCATTTCCAGTGACATGGCAACATCATACAGAGTCAGTGATTAGATGTCATAGTATGCCTGATGTGACATAGTGTTTTACAAAATGTATTCTGCCTTACCTATCTTTTCATGACAAATTTATTTGTCATCTTGTAATTCAAAAATAAAATTTCTTCTCTCTGTCCTCAGGTGCTGAACTCTCTCAACTGTTTTTAAGAAAACTTTTTCTCCCACATGTGCAGTGAATAAAAGCTTACAATGAAGCCATTCTCTAGATTTAAAAAGCTGCTTTATTTTGGCACATCATTTAGCCTTCAGGTGCTTATTACAATATATACAACCAAAAAAACTGCAGATGCTTCACTGCACAGCCAAAGTTTTAGATGATAAGAGCTGCTGTTCACCTCTATTTACAGTCAGTGTGCTACAGGCCAGAAACAACATCATCTGTAATTTTAAGTACAAATAAATGGAATAAGAAGAAAAAATGTTACAATTATACCATACAGAATGAAGATAGCTGTGATGCCTTTTGAATGGCTAAGCATTGATTAGCACTGCATAAGCATATGTCTCCAAATTAACAAGAATCTTAGCTATATTCAAGCACTGCTCCCATTATCCACTTGTATGTTTTTTTATTCTATTGCTCTAAATCATACCTGTCAGCTTGTTCAGTTTATCCCGGCTGGGGCCCCTCCCAACTGCTTGGGCCAGCAGCTGCTGGTGATAATGAACCCAACCCAACCTTGGACACAGGGTTTCTAAAGACTCAAATTTCAGAAGTAGTAAAGGTTGATGGTTGCAGTTCCCATGCTAAGAAAAGAACTTGTTCAAGGGGATCTACATGAAACTAATTTAGTTTAATTTCAGTTTAGAAATTATGACATACAACAGAATTATATAGAGGTGTCCCTAAAAATAAATATATAATATGGCTAAAACCAGAGCAGAAAAGTTTAACATCTGAACAAGAAAGACAGATTGAAACAAACTTTCCTTCTATGTGTTTTCTGGCTCAGGGAAATGTAGAAGGCCTCTTTGTTTTCTTAGAACATCATTATTGGAGCTTTCATCCTCTCACAAAGAAGGAAATATCTTTATCAGAATATGACTAATTCTAGCATTAAATAAAAAGAATCATTATTATTCAGGTGTTATTGAAACCTCCACAGAAGCCAGCAGTGTTTTTCTGATGGTGTAGCAGTATATAGCAACTAAGTGGTTATATATACCAACCCCATGCTAGATTGGTTGGTCAGCCCCACTTGCTGATCGTTGGAACATAGACACAGACTCAAAGAACTCAAGCTTTTTGTTTACATAGTTCTCAAATCTGTAAAGTTCTTTAGATGCAACTCACTCCTCCTGCAAATGGTCAGTGAACTATTATTTTATCTACTGAGTAGCAGGAAAGGACTAATAAGGCATTATGAAGAATTTTAGGAGGCATTCTTTAAAATTCTTTGTCAAAATATTGTAAATTGTCAGGTAAATGCCTTTGTTAATCTGAAATTATATTTGGAAGCTCTGTTAGCACTTTCTGAAACTGAAATTTGTATGTTTAAAATTACAAACAGAAAATGCTTGAGGTCAAGGTAATTCTGAGCTTGGATAGAGCATAAATAGATTTTTAGGGAATTTGTATTTTTGCACAGCCACTTAGTAATTGCTGAACACATCAGTGTTAACACGGAGATATAAATAGATTAGACCAGAGGCTTTCAGAGAACTGCAGAGCAGATTCAGGGACCGTAAGAAGCCCATCCATATTGCCCTTCAGCCTATCAGTAAAGGCTTCTAGCTGAGAAACACAAATTGACTGGCTGAGCAGTTCTACTGTTATCTCAAGATAAAATTTAATGGGTTGGCTTATGTCATCAAGAATGGAGGTTATTTTCTGCTTTACACTTTTTTTTTTTCTAAGGAAAAAGAAATATGTATGTTAATACAATTATTTTATTAAAAAGAAAAAAGGAATCTTAGAGATAACTTTCAGGCTAGATGGAGGAAGCCTTGGGGAAGAAAAAAAATCATCCAGAGCTGCATTGATTTCCTGCATCTTTGCCTCAGTCTGTTACTTGACTAACATTCTTAAATTACTTTAGGGATTTGTATAAAATCCCCAACAGATTTCACAAATTCTAAGACAAAAAAACCCAAACAAACCCCAAAACCCCAAACACATACACACAAAAACCAAACCAAACCAAAAAATCCCCCAACCAACCAAACAAAAACCCACAAACAAAAATTGTACATGTCATATTCCCTAAGTATTTCTATTTACTCCATTGAAAGAATTCTCAGTAACATTAATAAAGCACCTCTAGATTTTCCATTCAAATTTCAACTCAAACTCTGCTCATTATAGCTACAAAATATGACCATATATATTTCCTTCGTGATTTTCAGTCATCCCCTAGGTAGCTGACAGTATCTTAGAATGAAATAAGATCGCTTTCATCTACTACTGCTACAAGTAAAGGACGGAGAAGAGCAAGCTAAACAAAAGAATAGGAAAAAAACCCCAAACAACCTTCTGTTCAAGATAAAGGAACAATAAGTAGGTTGAACTAAACCAGCAATAGTTCCCTACTGCATGGTTTGGGATTTTATCTGTTTGGGTTTTAAAGTTTTGAGGGTTTTTTTAAAAGTTTTAGCATTTGAAGCCAATTGAGAATTTCCTCTCAACCTCTCAATTACTGTTTGAGAACAATAATTGAACATGACATCAATGAGAGAACTAACTTATTTATACTCCTTTGGGATAATTTTAAACCAAGAAACTGCTGCATAATGCTCTGGCTTCTAGTTCACAGAAAATGATTATGACTACATTTTCCTGTCAGGCATGTGGTGTTCTGCAAGACAGCACAAGGAAAGGAGAAGGGGATGTGATGCAGGACTCTTTTGGATCTCAGTAGGAAAGGTCTGGAAATAAATGGCATAAAGACAGTAAAAAAAAAGAGGAATATAGACAAGGAGTAAATCTTATGTCCCAGATACTGAGAACCCAGCCTCTGTGCAGCATTGGACAGACCCAAGATGGACAGACCCCCAGACTGCAGGGATTTGGACTAGATGACCTTTAAAGGTCCCTTCCAACTCAAACCATTCTGTGATTCTATGATTTTCCCACAGCACGCTGCACAGATCCCATCTGTGCAGTGGTTCAGCCTCCCTCCCATACCATTGTGCTTTTTATCTTGTGTGAAAACCCAAACCTCTGTATTTTCTCTTATTAGGCTGGAATGCTATCTCTGTCATAACATCCAGCAGTGTGCATGGAAGGCTGGAACAAGGTACTCCAGAACATTCCCTTACAGCAGCTGCTTATGCCAACACGTGAGATTTTCAGACCCGATAGAGCAGACCTGCCCAGGGTCATTAACTCCTTGAATACAGTATCTTCTCCAAGGCTTCCAGTACAAATGGACTGAAACACTGCTTATTTTAAAAAACTGTTGCAAATGCAGCTAATGTATGTTATCTGTAGAACATCTGTACATTCATTTGAAATATACAATTGTGTGATCAGCAGTAGCAAGTGAGAAAGTATAAACCAGCCAAATTATAATTCAATGGTACAAATGCAATGCTCTAAAGGAAAAGAAATCCTTCAAGATAAAAAAAGACCAGAATATTTAGTAGGTATATAAATACAAAAAAGGGTAGAGAAGAACTCTGAAAAATGAATGGTGTGTTAAAATGCATGAAAGTCCAGAGCATTTACTTATAATAATTATAATTCAAACACTATTAGCTGATCACAGCTTCAGCAATGGCTGAAACAACTTCAGATAAAATTTCAATCAGCAAGACAACAGCTTGAAATCATGCTGCAAATTTTAGAAGTTGTCTTTCTATCTTCATTCTTTTTTTCTTCTCTGTACATTTACTGAAGTTGTGTGTGTATAAAGATATAAATAAACGCATTCCATTTTATACCCACGTACTTGGTTTAAGTGGTCATTTTCTTATTCCATAAATAGGCTGCAATGACATAAACTTATTCTCTCTGTGCATTGCACCATTTTACAGCAACTTAACAACTGCTTTTCTGAAAAGGCCTTCAGAGTTACTTCTGAAGGTCTGTGGAGAAATCAGAGCAATTGTTCTAGAACTTATATATTCTACCAAATGTATATGCTTTTTTTCCTGCCTCTCTAGAAAGCAAATATGACCTTTTGTCAAAAACGACCTTTTGTTATTTTGGATTTTGAAAGATTTATACATTGCATCTGTTTGAAATAACTTTATTTTGCATTCTACCACTGATAGCATTTATATGTGAAAAATCTTTAGAATAGGTGTGGTACATTGTTTCAATTTTAATTACAGGTAACATCCCAGCACAGACAGAGGCACCTACACTAAAAAGCAAAGCAACCCAAAACTTGTTTTCTACTTTGTTTTGTTTTGTGTTTTGGCCAAGAGAAAACATTCTCTGTTTCATAATACTGGAATTTCTTTTTTTTCTTTTTTTTTTTTTTTTGAGTATACACTCAATAAATCACGCATAAATGAATGTTCAGACACTCTTCAGAAAATATTCATGAACATTTATCAGGTTGTTAAAATCACACATTTATTCCTGACAGTTCGTGAATTAAAGGTTCATAAAGGTTTCATTAAAGGGTTCATGACCACTCATATACTTGAAATATCTCATTCTATTTTCATATTCTTATATGAAATATGTATGAAAGATCACATGGGGATGTAGTGCCAGTTTAGTAGACAATAAAAGAAAGATTCATAGTGACAGTGGTCACATAGCCAGTTGTACCTTACAGAGTTAAAATATAATTATCCTTTAACACAACTAATGTCATTATGTCTCTTAGTTCTGACCTTCTGTAAGTCCTGGTGACATTTTAAAAATGCTCAGAATGGTTTATTACACTGTGTCTTAGTTGCTCCTTGTCTTATAACCAATTAAAATATCTAAGCATATCTTTTTGTGATATCAAATACTAAACTGCTGCTCTGAGCCTGCCCATCATGTTACAGCTTGCATGTAGCTAATAGAGAATAGAAAGTTTCCAAAAAAAAAGACAAGGCTCAAAATGAAACTTATTAGTCAACTTTAGTAACTTTACTCATCTGGGTATTATCACGATGTATTATGCAGCTGAGATCAATACAACTTCTTAAACTATTTCTAATTTATTCCACTTGGTAAAAGACATAAATTAGCCCTTTAGGACCGATCTATGTTTAAGACATCATGACTCTTACTTTAAATAAAGGTTCAAGAGTTAGAAAAGACAGATTTTCTCAACATAGTGCTGGATTTTAGGAGGCTTAATGCCATTCCCAGCAACTGTGTTATTCCATTTATAAGTTATATATAAGTTAATTATTCTGTGAAGGCACAAAATCCCCAACCTGATAGTTCCCAGAAATGGTTTTCTATAATTTCTTCTACTTCCTTGCTAAACAGAGATAAAACACCTCTGTCCATCACACCGTTTGGAATTTGTAGATTTTAAAGTACTGGTTTCAAAATTATCCTTATCTGCATGCTGTTATCCCTAGAAACAGACCAAGAGGCAAAATGTCTGTCCAGCACCTCCACCTGAGAACAGTCTACAGAAATCAGCTGCTCTTATCTCCAAAGTTATCCACTGCTTCAACAGCTTTTTGGTCATCAGAAGCTTTTCTCAATGGACAGTCTTGACTCCAGATTCTTCTTCTTGGGCGGCTTAAAGAATGTCAAATGGTGAGAAACAGTTATAAGCAAAAAACCACCCACTCATAAACAAGCAACCTTTGTGTGCATTTCAAATATGTAATCTGTATTAGCTGAAAGCTTTGGTCCAGAAACCTTCTCATTTCTGTGTTTTGAATCAAAACTTTTACTACCACAACTTGTAATCTTTGATCCCCCACCTAAAAAGAAACAGGCCTTCCTCCAATAGTTTTATTTCCCCACATTTTCCAGCCCCAGGTTTTTGAATATCTCTTCTATCCTTTGTCACCTCAGCACTTTTTGTCTTACTAGATTCTCCCATCCGTGGGCCAACTGTTTAGTGAAATAACTTTTTGCTATGATCACATCATTTAAGATTAAAAGCCTCTCTTTGAGCTTTAATGACTTAAAGAAATCAATTTTCTGAAAAATATGTATTGAATGTATTTTTAGTAAAATGGATATACAAAGGCACTTCACAAATCATCAGTGTTCACAAATTAGTTTCATAATATGTTAATGATTAAGACAGGAAACTGTCTCATAATAGTCATGCAGTCTTCCACCAAATTAACAATTTACTCAGCAATGACCAAAATAATATATAGATTACTTAGATGGTATTTTAGGAGGTTATCTTCTCATTTCTGTGTATTTCCTTTTTCCTCTACCTGAAACTAAAGCAAACACTTTGTGACCTGTCAGCCATTCTAATATAGCCAGCTAGGCTTTTAGGAATCATAAGTGTTTTGAGTGGTTTAATTAATTTCTGTGTGCTTGCAGTTTCTGTATGTGATTAATGAGTAAATATTTTGATCAATAAATCCTACAGGAGGCTTGAGGTACCACTGCATCATTTTAGAAAACAATTGGAAAGTTTGCTTATTTCCAAAAATCAGAATTTGCATATTTCTGAATAGGAACTGCAGTATAGTATTCAGTCACGTGAGAAATTTCCAGAGGAGGTCCTTCAGGTATAAGAAGCGTACAATGGATTTTAACAGTAAAATAAGAATTAAAATGTATTTTAAATTATTTTTTAAATGTTTTTCCTTTAGCTCATGTAGTAACCTTTCTCCTATACTTTGTTTTGGGGTTATACATTTCTGTAGAGCTCTTCTAATAGTCTACAAATGTTGATAATTTTCAACATACAGAACTCCAATGATTCAAACATGAGTGTCTAAACAGGGAGACTCTAATGAAGAACTAATAGTTGCATTATTCAATGGTATTGATATATTCTAGTGATCATTATTCCAATGTAATACAATTAACGATCTTTAGTCTCCACACAAGTATGATGGTATTGTGATGTTATCTGAGGGGTTTTTTGTTGTTGTTTTTACATTCTAGAAGAGGTATGCTTGTTTCCTAGGAAGAAACAAAACCCTCCTCCAATGAAGTGTAATAATTTAGACAGGTTTCCTTAGCAAGCATGTTGTATTTTCTGAGAGTTAGGGAAGTTAAGTCTCGTCAGTGAGAAAAGGGTTTCAGTGAAACTCAGACTCACTTTGTCATAGTCAGAGCATTCAGATGAAACAGCTGCAGCTCTGCTGCTGGGGCTTACCTTTTGCTTCTACTTTGAAGGCAGTGACAGAAGGGACTGGACTCCCCAGCAAAGCCTGGAATCCTGCCCAGAATGGTCTGAAATACAATCAGGTTTGGAATCAGGCAGCCTGAAAAGTGAACCTGAAATGCTGAAGTGGGAGCCTCTTCAAACAGACATAGTGGAAATTAAGTGGGAGGTCAGCAGGATTGTCAAGAACAAGGTCTCAGATGGCAGTGGGAGATCTTCAATGTCTATCGCAGCCTCCAGTGGCACAGAACTGCCTAGTGATGCTATGCAAAGTTATAATTAAACTCTAAAGATTTACAGCTCTGCAGTTTCAAAGTTATTAAGAGGGTATATGAGTAGAAGCATAAAGGAATGCCATGGCCCTTACAGGTCAAGCATTTGTTCCAAAGTCCAATATTGATGTATGTTGGGCAGCCTGATACTGATACCTGTGGTCACTGTAAAATACTCTCCTTGTCTAATGTTCAGCTTTTTGTGTCATTGCTTTATGTACAAGTTCTTCAAAAGAGAATCTGCTTCGTTAGTTCAACACGCAGTTCTGTATATACACATTTATATATACATACATACAGTACTGCATATACATGTGCTTAAGAAGGTAAACTATTCCTAAAATTTCTCAAGACCATTCTTTATAAATATATCAAATTCCAAAATAAGTAGTGGTACTTTCTTATCTTAAAACAAGAAGAAATTAAAATGAAAATACTACAGATTATTAATAACAACCAAAACAAAGTGGACAGTCGCAAGCAATTAAAAAAACCAAAGAAATTAAAAAAAAAAAAAAAGGAAAAAAAAAGGTAGTGTCACAGAGGATACATAGATACTTAAATTACTTACAGAAAGAACTTTCTTTCCTTCACTGAGTTGATTTACTGTCATTATCCTGAAATTGCAGTAACTGGAGTTGAGGATCTTGTGTACGTCTCATGCGAGACAATTTTTGCTTTTGCATCCTACTCCTTTTAAGGCTTTTCTAAAGGATTTAGATCAGTTCATATTTCACTGCAAATCCTTCTATTTCCCCCTATTTAGGAGGAAGCCACCCTTTTCATCAGAATGCAAGTAGCTTCCCTTCAGTGGGGCTCTTTGGAACACGCGCTTGAGAGTCTTGAGATTGGATTGCCACTCTAGTCTTTCAAATAAAATTTTAAAGGCAAATTCTATTAATTCTATCAGTCTCAATTTACATATTTAAAGATATCAACTCCCCAGGTCATAGACAAAAGTTGACAGAATCTGTACTGCATGCCTAGTTCAGTTCTATCAAGACTTTTGCATCATTGCAGTCGAGTATTTTAAAATCTGATCAGTCCTAACCAACACTGAGCTTATCAGAGACTAATCAGGTCCTTTTCCTCCATTAAAATATTTCAATGGTGTCATCACAGCTGCATTGGCATGGCATTTAGAAAGATAAAAAATACCCCAATTAACTGTAATAAATGTGTTAAGACAAGATAGAGAAGTTTCACGTGTCAAAATGTAAATGTTTTCTTAAAATGAGGAATAATTCTTTCACTTTGGATTCTTTAAAAAGATTCCTTTCCTAATAAGCTTTATTAATTAGTTTGTGTTACTGATCTAATTTTCTGAATGGGTCTGGGAAACTGGTTTTGTTTGTTTTATTCATTATATCAACAACAATACTTTCACGTACCTTATCTTCCCAGAGCACAGTGGCTTTGTGTGCATCTGCTCATAATATTTCAGGGCAAATATCTGCATTCAGATCAACCAATTTCTGGAGTGTATTCATTTGTATGGTACTACTACATACTACTTAAGAGGGGTAGTATCATATTAGACTCCCTGTGGTAAGCTGAGATAGTCCAAATTCAGATCCTTCAGTCTGAATGAAATGTGAACTCTGTAAAAAATATTTTTAAAGTTAAATGCATTACACAGAAAAGACTAAAGTTAATCTATGGGTGCAATACTGAGATCACTATAACAATAAAGGACACATAGCTTAGAACAAAATAATGGGTTTGGAACAGAAAGATATTTTTCCATTTCAGAGCTTTCTGAAGATTGAATCTATTTGTATCTTCGGTCACAGCTGAAAACCTTCTAAAATTCATTTCAGGACATATAAGAGTGTTCTGAAGCTTATCTCTGATTTTATAACTCCTGGTGCAATCTGATTGGGTGGAATCATTCCTGATTACATGAGAACAAAATGGTGTCATTTTAAATAACTGATCCGGAAACATGATGAGCCTACTGGCACCTCTGATTTCTTTGTGCACTAAAAGTATCATGATAACAGCTGGTGCTCTTTCAGTACTTGTGCTTTTGATTTCATCTCCACTCAATGAGTATGAAGAGAAGTAAAAATGAGATAAGGACCATTCCAATTAGAATATGATGACTAGAGGGAGAAGTTAGCTATTAATATTTTTGGCAAGTCAGAGGTGAAATTCTATTTCTTCTTTGTGCCCGACTTCAAGAATATCTTCAGGAACAGTTGTTTTGCTTGTTTAAATGCTCATACATGAATAATTTCAACATCAGAGACAATTTTCTGAGGAATTAAATTGTGCAAATAAGATATTATTGTGAATTTGGGCTTTTTCTTTGTTTTTTTGGGAGTTTTTTTGGCTTGGTTTTTTTTTTGTTTGTTTGTTTTTTTGTTGTTGTCATTGTTTGGGGTTTTTTTGTTTGTTATTTTTTGTTTATTTGAGGTTTGGTTTTGGTTGGTTGGTTTGTCTGAGTTTTCTTCTCCCATCTTCCTTTCCCATTCGTATATATAAAGCTATTCTGTTTGCTTGCTGCAGAGCACCAAGGTTTACTACAAAGGATGTACCAGAATGAAGCTGGGATCAGCTGCCACTATTAAATTTGCTGTATGTCAGTTTAGGAATCTTTTCTTACTGGCTACTTCAGTTTGTGTACAGATTACCAGGTGCAATCAGTCAATAAAAACAAATATATATATATGTAAATTTGGGAAGGAAAGGAGAAAAATCATGAATTCAGCTTAGCCAGAAATGAAAAATTGTTCAGTTACATTGAGTTCTCATGCAAACACTATGGATTACAGTAATTACAAAGAGGTGCATGAGCACTTGGTAAGCTACAGTAACTAGATCGTGAGTGTGGGCCTACAGGTGTTCCAAAATATTCCACCACTTATTAAACACGGTAGTGAGGTAGACATAAACTTGCCATATCTGGATTACGGTTTTGGTTCACGTATCTCTTATTTCCAGTAGCAGTCTGCATAAACTGCTGAAAAGGTAAGCAATTCTGCTATGTTAGTACAATGCATTTTGTAGATGTTTCTTTGAAGATCCTACTATGAACAAGATTAAAAATTACTATTTGTCAGGTTTTGCCATGTTTTTAATGAAAGCTTTTAGTCATGTAACATAGAATACAAGTATTCTGAGATTCAGTAGAAATTGCTGTGACTTACTTTCTGATGAATCTTCAAATATCCTTTTTATAAGCTTTATTGTATTGCACACCTTCACTTTAAAACTCTTTAATGACTTTTACACGAGTGAACTAGATTTCAAACTTCTCCTTGCTTATTCTTTATCAGAAATGGATCAGGTGCCAAAATTAACTCACATATGAGAAATTAATCTGCTTTATTCATATTCCATCTGGATTCATTTCCCCAGAATACATTACATAGCCTTGCTGGTATAAATGATCACAGCAACAAATAATATCAACAGTATAAAGCTTCATCTCAACTTCTTCTCCTCCCCTTGGCCTTCACTGTATCATTTTTTGGTTCTCTTCTCATTTTTATGGCATGGCTTCTATTCTGGAAATTTTTCCTTCATTATATTATCTTACTTCAACAACAGGTGGATAATTTAAATTCATAATGAAGTCTTATAAAGAGCCTACATATAATTCAGTCAAGTGATCTTGATACTGGACAGTGATGCAGAACTATCCAAGCTACAGCTGACGTGATTTGGTAAATGCTTATAACACAGTGCAGCACTGTAGAATGTGCCAGATCACATTGGGAAATGATATAGTTTATGGGATTCTGTGTCCAGGCCAATAAGCTCTGCACATCAGAGTTTCAATGCATTTCCCTCCATTTTCAGTTCTGAAAATAGCTCTCACAGAGCCAATTGCTCTGCTGGTACAGACATGCACTAAATTATCTCTTAATAAATCAATTTTGAGAGAACTCCAATTTTTTTTCCAGATAATTTGCAGAGAAACTGCACTTCTTGAAAAAGCTAGCTGTGATAAAACATATGATCTGATTCTGTAATAAAGGTCCAGAGTCCAATAATATTATGCTAACTATGCTTCACTTTTCTAAGCATCTGACTGTTTTCAGTATGAACAAAGGGACATAAATGTGGCCTATTTTTTTCCACAGGTTTATAGGTGGCACCTGTCAATAATCCTTTCCATGTATTTCTAAAGCATCAGGTATATATTTTGAACCCCAAATACTTTGTTGTACTGTAATTATTTTTAACATAGACAACAACTACAGTCAGGAAGAGAAATGCCATCAGGGACAAGACCCAACTTTAACAATCAAAGTTTTTCCACAATAAACCAAAACTACCACTGCTGACAGTAAAGCTGAAGTAGACTGACAATTATTTAAAGTGATAATAAAGAAAATCTTGTTGGCAGTCACTTATTTCCATCTTCCCAGCTGCAGACACTGCAAAGTTTAAAAAATAATGTGGTTTTGCCCAATTCTGTAATTATAGATTAGTTTCTGCCTAGATCCTTATAATATGGGATCTTATGTCATAGATAAGCTGTTACTAAAGAAGATTTTTCAGTTGCTACATCTAAGCCGAATTTACAGGAACAACTATTGCATTAAATGTGTTTTGCTCCTATCATGTATAATTCCACAGGAGACACAGAAATACAGAACAGTTAATAGTGAGAGGAAGTATCTTTGATGCAATTGTTAGTGAAGCCAATGATAAAAAAAATAACAATTTCCACAGTTTTTCTCACAGTACAGCATTTAAATGAACACATTTTATTTTGGACCTGAGGGAATTAGAGAATTACAGCTTAGTGTCAACAGGGTAGACAGGGTGCAGAATGAGTAGTGAGATAGGAAGGCAACAGATGGATACCACTGAAAACATTTCATACTGAAAACTCTAACTCAGAGATTTCTTTTTATTTAAATAGTGAACAAAAATATTTGAATGTGTAACTAGTTTAAAAAGTCATCACTGTTTTGGAGGATCTTTTATGTTTCTATAGCTTACCTCCTTTTCTCAAAGATAAAGGAAATTAATATAAGAGGTTACTTAGAAGTTTGGTCAGAAGGAAACATATGAAGCAATACTAGACTTTACAGTGAATTGGTGATGGGAAGGGGCTATTAGAATAAATTTCAAAAGCTTTTATGTCAACTTAATGTAAATTCAGTTCTATCAGATTTTGAAAGTCAACGTAGGGAAGTAGCATTGTCTTATAAAATTTCTCTGCCTCAAAACATAATAAAAAAGAAATGCAACTTCAACCAAAAAAACTTATGGGAGTTCAACAAATGTTGAAGCATCACAGATGGGATAAAAATTTTAATCGAAAACCACTCTAGAATTTGAACTATGAGGAACACAAAGTCAGCACAGAAATAGAGTATATAATGTTGACACAGCCAGCAGAGTTGCACTGCTTGCACACAGCAGAGATGAGAGCACTGGATTAGTCTTACACTCCAAACTGGAAATTCACTTTAATTAACAGCAGAGTGTCTGTCAATCCTGTAAGGATCTGATAAGAAAGACATTGCTGAACTGACAGGAATTCCATGCAAGGCTTGTACTTCTCTCCTGTTTCCTATCGCACAAAAGAGTCTCTTGGCAGGTCAGTGGAGGTGGTTTGTCCCCTCTAGCCCACTTTTCTGAGACACCACCTGGAGTACTGCAGCCAGCCCTGGAGCCCCCACTAAGAGACAGACATAGACCTCGTAGAGTGGGTCCAGCATTGGGCCAGATCAAAGGGTGGGAATACCTCTCCTATGGAGAAAGGCTGAGAGTTGGGGTTGTTCAGTCTGGTGAAGAGAAGGCTCCATTGAGGCCTTATTGAGGCCTTTCAATACTTAAAGGGGCCTTATAAGAAAGATGGGGACAGACTTTTTACCAAGGCGTCTAGTGACAGGACAAGGGGTAGTAATTTTAAACTAAAAGAAGGCAGGTTTAGATTCAAAGTAAGGAATTATTTATGATGAGGGTGGTGAAACACTGGAACAAGTTGCCCAGAGAAGCTGTGGATGCCCCATCACTGGAAGTGTCAGACTGAATGGGACTTTGAGCAGCCTGATCTTGTGAGAGGTGTCCCTGACCATGGCAAGGGGAGAGAACTAAATGATCTTCAAATGTCCCTTCTAACCCAAACCATTCTGATTATATGATAGCCCTGCTCAGTTTTGTGTGAAAGACTAATTCTGCTGAGCATACCTCCTTTTCACCGTATCCCATGCTCTTCCAGAAAACAATTCCCTGGGAAAAAATGTGAGTGGTGTGTGCTAAGATGGTTCTTTTCATAGCTCTCTGTCTAGTTCCACCTGTTCCATTTTCTTCTCTCTGCTTGCCAAAAAACAATAAGGAGCTTTAGTTTTACATCTTTCAAGCAGGACCTTCTGAGCCCCATTGCCTGTCTATAACCTGACCACTAGTTGGACTTGGCAATGCAGGATCAATCCTGCTTCTTGTGACAAGGGAGAGGTATGGTCAGGCAGATCACCACTCTGAAGGCCAGAATATCTTCCAGCAGAAGGGAAGCTGCTATAGAGGATGCTATGTTCTCAGGTTTCATTTTGGCATGCATTAATAGGTAGGTCCAGAGCATGCAATCCCACCTGGGAAGTGAAAATGCCCTTTGGTCTTTCAGTAAAACTGTTACTGTAACAAACCACTTGCATTTGTCAGATGAGTGTGTTTTGGAAAAGAGTGAACACATCTGGTGGGAAACCTTGTTTTCTTATAGCCAGCAACACAAAAAAAAAAAAGGTTGAAAAATAACTGCAAGGATACCTCATTGATTTCTTCAATGAGGAAAAAATTATTGCAGAATAAATTTTAAATTTTACTTTAAAGGTAGGAAAAATCAGAAATAATTCTGAGATTTTAAGTGTGTTTTAAAGTACCTTTGATTCTTATTTAAATGTTAAGGAGTGGAAAGGAAAAAGAAGAATGAATGTTTCCCCCACTACCTAACAGGGAAGGGTAGGAAACAATAAATAAAGAAGCAATTTTAATTAATTTCCTGCAGAGTAGTGAAGCAGCTGAAAACAAACTATTTTCTCCTCTCTCAACCAAGCTATTATTGGCTTGTGTGAGGTAGGAAGCTGTTATCTTGCTTGGCACGTTCTTCTCCCACATCTCATGTGACTTCATTGCTGTTGACACCAAGACAAGTAGCAGTGAAAGCTACCCATCGTCACATATCTAGTGATGAAGGACTAGAATTCTGGCCGCCTCCTCTTCAAATGTTGTGCATCGATGGTGTTGCATTCTAACATTTCCTTGAAGTTTGTAAACATGAATCTAGCAACTTTATGGAACAATTAAATATGGTGCAGCACTGCCACCTGGACAGCAGAGAGGGATCACAAGCCAAGAATCCATCACCATTCTCCAAAAAGGACAAAGAGAAGATAAAATGTGATACTTCTGTATCTATATGGGATCCTGGTGAAGGTTTTCACAGTCGTTTCACACAAGCAGTTTGGTTTTTTTCTGTATATTTAAATATAAATAAATAAATCATATAAACCATTCTTTAAACACAGTATGTGCTATTTCTCTATAATTTACTTGGAGTTTTAGCACATGTACAGAAGGAAATAGGACCATGATCATCAGTGCTAACATCCAACGTGAACATCTGCATCTTGTTGCTGCCAGCAGTAAAAAGCTGCCAGCCCAAATAGCTGTAATAGCCAACTCCAGAACACAAAAAAAGCCTCTTGCCTAGTTAGATACACCAAAATTTCTTCTAACCTTTGGGCTTCTTCACTACCAAACACTAGGAGGCCAGCTTGAACAAGTGATGCCCTGCTACTGTCCCAGATATCCCCAACTCCTGTGTCTTGAAATTGCTCCAGCTTGGCAAAATAGTGAAGATACACTCACACTCTTCTCTGTGCCCCTAGAAAATAGTCCATCCCTCTGTTCTCTTACTAATGGAGGTCTGGAAAATTCCTGGTCATTCCACCAGCATTCTTCAAGTACAGGAACAAAACTGAAAAGATCAATCATTTACAGAGTACTGCAATTATTACCTATTTTTTTTCAAGGAAAAAAGCCCTTTTCAGGAAGTAAAAAGAGACAACATTTTTTTATACTTTGTGTAGAATCCAAAAAAAGGAAGACACATGCATGTAATGGGCATTGAAGGATATAGCATCAATAGTGATTGTACCTGGAAGCGACAGAAATATATGTATGTACTTATGGAATTATATATGCACATAGTCATGTACCATTACATATATCTGTATTTTATGTTTCCCTATAACACTAAGAGTCTTTCCCTACTCATATTTGTAAGTATTATAAACCATTCTATCTGCCTGTGAAAACAAATTCTGATGCTCTCAGATTTTTTCCTCTTATTTTCTACTTTCTGCTGAATACATCCTTTCAGAACATGAGTATTCTAACACAGAAAATTTTCAAGGTAAGTGGCAAGTGAATATTATCAAAAGTAGAAAGAATTCCTGAAATAAATTGAACATGAGATTTGACAGCAAAGAAGAAACGCCTAAGAAAACTTTACTGCAGCCAAAACTGAAAAGTAACACTAAACAAACCACAGAAAATGAAACCATTACCCATGCATAGCATGAACTTTAGAAACTCAAGTGATAGCAATAGGTAAGTGAATGCCATTTGGAAACAGAGAGACTCCTTTGGGGAAAAACCAAACAAAACCAAAAGATAGTAAGCTTTTAAACCCATGATGTATTGAATCAAATAATATGATGATGCACATGAATTACGATAACCAAAACCACATGAATTCTAAAAAAGATATCACTGGGGTTGACCTAAGCTGTCAACTGCCCTGAATACCAATGGCCTTTTCCAAATAATTTGCAAGTCCAATTTTTTCCACATTTCCAAACAGAAACAAATCAATAGAATTCATGGATAAACACAGTGTTTTCAAGAGCAAACCCACAATAAATCAACAAAATGTGCTCTGAGTCACTCTGTACTCTTGCCACTGTAGTCCTTGCCCTTTGTCTTACACTAAGTTTCTGACTGGCTTGTTCTGTCATATCTAAATTTAAAATGTTTTCTCTTCAAGAGCTCAATCCTCCATGTAAAGCAAGACTTGAACATACTAACATATTAAATAAGTGAGATGATATCTTTTGCTGCCAGTTCTTTCTTCAGCAAATCAAAGTGAATTCAAGAAACATTCAAGTTTTGACTGTTTTCCATGCCCCAGTGCTTTTTCCCCCAGATGGGTCTCTATCCCTTCCACCTTCCATGGTTCCTATTAGAAACATTTCAATCTCCCTTGTTCTTTTGCTCTCCCACAGCTCATTAATGCATTTCACATCTGTCAACTATCACAAGAAGTAATGACAGTGTTGCATGGATATTTTAGTGCACGTGGAAGAGATGAAAAATAAGAGAGAAGTCACTAGGGAAAATAAGAAGTTTCTAATGGCTGCATTGTATATGTACGGGGCTCATTTAGTTACCTAGGAAATGGCTGTAAGGTGTAATATGATTATCAGATTGATTCCCAAGGCTACAGACATAATTGAGTGTAATTGATGTAGACATACAATACACTAAAAATAAATGATCAGCAGTCTTGTTTGTTTGTTTGGTTTGGGGTTTTTTTGTTTGTTTGGGTTGTTTTGGTTGGTTGTTTTTTTGGGGTTTGTTTGGTTTTTGGTTTTTTTTCAGTTTTTAAAAGAAAGAAAACCAGTAAAACTAACAGTTAGGTTTGTTGTGAAGTAAATTCTGGATTATCAGGCTTACTTTGCTAGAGTGGCAAAAATCAATTCAGTTGCTATAAAGGCAGATTTATGAAGTGGCTCAGATGGCAATCTGTAAAGTGTTGAAAATCACAGCATAAAAATATCATGACAAACAACAGAAGAGTGGAAAGGATTTGCTAAGTCATCAGCTCCAAACTCCTGCTATAAAAGGAAACTGTCATATGATCCTTCCCATAAATGCATCAAACCTCAGTTTAAAACAAGTTATATTTTTGCCTCCACTGCTCTTTTTAGAAAACTATTCCCGAAGCTTACTCTTGTCTAGGATAGGTATCCTCTGCTGAATTAATATCTGCTCAGCTTACACACATCAGTTCTGGTGCCAGCATTACCTTATACTTAAATATTAATTTTTCTTCTTACTAGTTTACTTCCTATAATATTCACAGGGAATATCTCTGTATCTTCTGAGATTTGCTCTTCCAAAATATTTCCCTTTTCTTTTGTAAAGCAGGATGTCCATTTATGTTTATTATCTAGTAGGCTGGTTCTTCACCTGTTCCCATATGAACTCTGTCCCCCATGATATTAAGAAGACAGTCCATTGATTTAAAAACTGAGAACAAAGATAGTAAGAAATAAAAGACAACAAACAGCTTTTCTGGTTGTTGCCTTTGCCACATAGACTTCCACATCTCATAAAACTGAATAATCAATTTGTGCTGCCGCAGTTGCTTAGAAGTAAGCTACAATTCTGAATGCATCTATTCACATATATGCATACATTTTGCTTATAGAAACACATTTTCCAGATAATTAGATTCATTTTATAATAGACCAGATGGCAGAGCTTCTAAAAATCTATTGGCTTTTTCTCTACTATCTTGCTTTTCAACTTATTTCTGTGATAAATTGCAAGAAAACAATTACCTTGATTTATATATGACGTATATATACACACGTGACCTTTGTGGAAAATTAACTGCTGTTAGAACATTGGACTTAAAAACTGCTTTGCTCCAGAGAAATCTTAGGAAGTACTTTGTCAGATATTTGGGAAGTAAGGAAATTATAAATAGGTTGTTGGGAGACTGCACTTAAGTGTTTTGTAAATACCAAGTTATCACCAACAGGTTGGGTCCTCAGAGGTCAATAAATCACATACAGTGAAAAGAATGCCACAGTAACAGAATTTTTAACATATACTCAATTCTCCCTTTTTTTTTATGTGCAGGCATTCATTCAATTACAGGATACAGATGACATTTAAACACAGCAAACTGTAATTGTTAAACCATGCACACTGAAAGGATATCGATGGCTGACATACACCAATCCACAAGCTTCTGGACTGCTTTCCTTTTAAACAATAGAGAGAGTGCACTGCTCTGAGTGGTGCTGAAGAGGAACAAAGTGTCACAGTGTTATAGAATCACAGGCATTAGATTTTATGTTCATTTATTAGAGAAGAAAGATATATTAAGCAAATGCAGTCTGGAGGTAGAGAATGGATGACTCATTAGACATCCTCATATTTAGCTGAGCAAGACTAGCTCTTTTAGTTATTTTCTTATCCTTGAGAATACTATGAGTCCAAGTTTCAGGTAAAATAAGCCATGGATATGCATACGTTGTTTCATGAAAATCTATATATAAATTCATTTTGTTGCCATGTATCTCCAGGTACTTTTTTCAATGCTCAGTGAGTAGGCAGATTCCAGTGAAAGTGGGAAAGAGGAATAATCAAACTGACAGCACAAAGCTGTTTTGCCTTGTAAATCAGCTCAATAGAGAGAGAAAAAAAAAAAAAGAGGAGGAGAAAAAAAAAACCAAAAAAAAACAGAGAAATAAATGGAAAAAAAACGGGAAAAAATGGGGAAAAAAACCTGAAAAACCGGGGGGAAAAAAAGGGGAAAAAAACCCCGGAAAAACTGGGGGAAATGGAG